>JAASGT010000339.1:0-29274 GCA_023334315.1 Globisporangium alternatum | reverse complement strand
GACTTCTGAGTACAGAAGCCCTCTCTTGTCTTGGAAGAGTTAGCAGCCTGTCAAACACTTTTATCTAATGGGATTCCTTTCGCGACCTTTTCTTGTTGCGTGCTGCAAAGAAGGGATGGCACTTAACTCGAAGCTGCTGCATTTTGCTTCACCTGCGCATCCTGGAAGCAAATTCACGCGTCTTCCTGACAACAAGACGGAGATTCTTGCGCCCTCGAGTGACAAGTCCCACGCGCAAAATGCCGCGTTCTTGTCGAATTCTGGATAGGTTCAAGAGATGGGCGATCGCGGTGGCAAACCTAATTTAATTTCTTTTTGGGCATGCGCATTGGTTTGTTTTGGATCCCGAAACGACACATGAGCGACGATGAAGCGGCGATCCAGGAACACATCGCTTGTCTCCTGCTGGTGAGCTTGGTCAGAGTGAAGCGAAAGAGGCCAGCAGCATGGCGCTCAAGTCACGCGCCGAGGTGCAGCTGCTGCAGGCTCTGAACCAGAACAAAGCCAAGAGCGTCTCGTTCTACCTCAAGGAGCAGCAGCAGAAGGCCCACGACAGCGCTGACAACGACGACAATAGCGACAGCGATGACGACACTGATACTGAGCATGAACCCAGCAGCAGTCAAGGCAAGTCCAGGAAGCACAAGGGCGACCTGGCGCAGTACCGCAAAGACGCGCGACCCGTGCGCGAAGAGGATGAGATGATCGCGCAAGTGCGGCAGCTGCAGGACAACTTCTACATCGTCGGTGCCAGTGACAACATTAACAACATTGGGGATCAAGAACCGCTAACGATGACGCAGATCGAGTTGAACACGATCACGCGGCGCGACAAGCACATGGCGGCGCAGCAGACGTACACGGAGCACGTGAAGCGCGTGAGCGAAGACATTGAGAGCGCGATCATCACGTGCGCCGACGCGATCAAGGACGCGCTCTCTCACATCGACTCGCGACTGCAGACGGTCAGCCGCTCGCTGGAGGACGACGCGCTGCTACTGCGGTCCACGAACGAAGACATCCTGCGCATGTGGGACGACAAGATGGACGCGATCTGCAAGCAGCGCACGCAGCAGCTCACAAGCTTCGCACAGCAGCTGGACGACATTGAGCTCACGCGCACACAGCGCGTACGCGAAGGGCTTCAGCACCTCACCGAGGTGCTCATGGACACGGCGCACGCGCTACCGCCCGAGGTCGAGCGCATCATCGAGAGCGAGGCGTACGAGCTCAACGCCGTCGTGATCTCGAACCGCAAGGTGTACGCAGACCTGGTCGCGCGCATGGCGACCACGGACGTGGACGTGTTTGTGAACGCGAGGCTCACCTGGGAGCATGGCCAGCGACACTGGCGACAGCTGTGTCACGCAGACGCGATCATTCGGTTCCAGAACGTGCTCAACTCGCATGTGTTCACGGATCCGGACGAGCGGCGCGAGGTTCTGCGAGAGATCCGCGTGCACCAGGAGAGCGTCCACAACGACCAGCGCCTGGCGTTCCTCAAGCAGCTCGAAGACGCGCAGGCTGAGCTTACTTCTGAGCGAGCCAAGGAGGTCCTGAGCAACATCAACGCCACGCAGCACGACGAGGAGACCAAGAACCACGAGTTCTTTGAGCACCTTATGGGCGTCCACGTGGCCAAAGCGAGCGAAGCTCAGACGCTGAGAGAAGCGCTTCGCCTCGAGGTCCACGGCTTTGGCGCCATGGCGAAAGAGGGCGAAATCGAGGTCTGTCAGAGCAAACTTGTGGCGTTATTGAGTGATTCCTCGCTGGAAGAGTTCTTCCGCATGGCCGGTGGTCTGCGTGGCGAGCTGGACGCGATCGTCAAACGCCTCAAGATCTCGGAGCTGATCTACAGCTGCAACCTGGAGCCGCTGGCAACTTCTGTGCAGGTCCTGCTGTGTGCTTTACCGCTCGAAGACGTGATGGAAACCCACGGGAAAGGAGCGGAGCGGAAGGCACTCCAGGCGACGCTCGAGAAGATCCGCAAGGCCGGGAAGCACGAAATCCTGCCGCTGCTGCCAGCACTTCAGACGCAGATGGTCGTGCTGAGCAACTTGAGCGACATGAGCGACGAGTTCAAGGCTGAGTTGGAGGAGATTGTGTTCCAACTGGACCAGCTGATCCAAGAGTACGGTCTCGGATCAGCATCATCAGGAACAGGAGCTACAGAAGGCGACGGCTCAGTTGGGACGTCGTTGGATAATGGAGCTGGTGCAACAACAGGAGCAACCAGTGTGAGTGGTACGTCAGGGAAGGCGCCATCGGCTCGGAGCTCAGCATCCCGCTCAGGCGCCGCTATCATTACGTCATCTAGACCAGCGTCCACAGAGACCTCGCTTTCTTCTACTGCGTCGTCGTCCTTGTCTTCCTCCAACTCATCCCCAAAGACAAAAGCGAGCGAGTTCAGCCAGACCGCAGCGTACAACTTCATCGACTTGCAGGCGATCCGGAAAGTGCAGCGCCGTCTAGGCACGCTGCTCTACGCCTCGGAGCTCAACGCTTCTATCCAGGAGCACCTCAAGTTTGTCGCCGAGCAGCTCGCGCTCCAGGCGAAAGCGAACGAGGTGGTCGACAAAGTGATCGCGGCCGAGTGCGACGAGCTGCTCGACACACGCCACCAGGAGAGCAGGATCTTCCTCGAAGCCATGGGCCGAGAGATGGAGCACCAGAGCGCCCATCTGCACGACCAAACCGATAAGCTCGCCAAGTTCTGCCTCAGCGTCGCGCTTTGCATGGAACAGAGCGTGGACAAAGTGCGATACATTGACCTGAGCGTCATGGACCTACTCGACAACCTAAAAGACGACGACGAGGAGAAAGTCGCGGCCTTTGAGGCCCAGTACCTGCAGAGCTGTGCTCGCTTGCGTCACGCATCAAATGACGCCGTGCTCCAGAGCGAGTTCCAGGTTTCGTCTACGTTGCTCCAGCAGATCGAGGCCGAGTACCGCATGTACCACAGGAAGACCGGGTTGGCAACCGACCACCACGTCGCAGCGATCGAGAAGCAGCGGCAGGTCTTTCTACGGAAGTTGTGCGCGTCCTTTGGGCTCTCAGTGGCTCTCAGCGATGCCAATCCGGAGGCTTTGGACGTCGACACGTACCTGAGCGCCAAGTACATTGAGGACCTCGTGAACCCACCTCCGCCGCCTGATGTAGTAGAAGAGGGAGGGGGTGATAAGGTGGAGAACCCTCAGGAGGGCGGGAGTCCTGCTGTTATATCCACAGCTATTGGCTCGACGCCGAGGGCGGAGACCTCCGCTGTTGCTCCTGCTGCTGGTCATCCAGAGAAACCTGTCAAAGCAGGCAAACACGGAGTCGCGAGCCCTCGACAGCCTGCTGGTGAGTTGAAGGAGTCATTCCGTGTCTCGTCGGGGCTTGAGGCTGAGGTCGTGTGTCCAGTGCCTGCGTTGCTGAGCAAGATCCTGACTCACGTCAACGCAGATGAGTCCGGTGAGTCAGGTTCAGCAGCCCCAGCTGATGGCGAGCTTTCGGCCGATCCGACAGGGCAGCCAGTCAATTCTGTTGTAACAGACGAACCTGAGGCTGTCGACGAGCAGGCTGCTGCACTGGCCGCTCGACAAGCGCTGCAGCAGCAACAGGTGCTCGAGAAGGTCGCGATCGAGTTCCTGTGCCTCGAAATCCCCACTGATCTCATGGAGCGCATGCTCACAACACTACGCGACGCGTTTGTATCAAAGTACGATCGTGACGGTAAGAAAACGACCGACATCACAGCCGAAACACACGAACAACGTGCCGCGGATAGCAACTTTTTACTGGAAGAGCGGCTGCGCATGCACTGGCCACGCAGCGGGCGCCTGGGCGTGCAGATCTACCAGCCGCGCTTGGGCGAGCTCATGAGTCACCGGCAGCGCCAGGAGCGCCAGGTGCGCAGCATTTTGAAGAAGGCCGACGTCCAGGAGATCACGTTTGCGAGCCACGTGAAGCTCGCGCTCGAGCACGCGGAGCAGATACGTGTGAAGCAGATCGCATGCCAGGCGCAGCTGCCCATGCAATCGAGTCTCGCGGCGCTCCAGGGCCAGGAGGGCAAGTCCAAGAAGCTGCTCAAGGCGTTCAAGGTCGACGGTGGCGAGAAGGTCGACGCCCTGCGCACTATGATCGAAACGGACGTGAACTCGCTGATCTCGTCACTGCAGGACTTTTTGCGTGCGTGCACGAGCCAGTTGTTCCCAGATCTGACGAGCTGCGACGTGATCAGCGGCTGCGACTACCACCCGGACGAGATCAGCGCGTTGAAGGAGAAAATGGTGGTCATCGAGACCCAGCTGCGCGAGAAGATCGGCGAGCGCGAGCAAAAAGTGCGAGAGATCGTCGAGGCCCAGAGCAAAGTCACGCAGCTCGCGCAGACGTTCAAGACGAGGTACCAGGCATGCATGCAGGATCTCTCCATGAAGGATGGACTAGGCCAGAAGTACGGACTCCCGCGGCGCACTGCGCAGGAGCGCTACCGCTCCGAGGTCACGCGCTGTGACGAGCGCTCGGCCACGATCGACGAGCTCCTCGCGTCGCTGAACGCGATAGTCGAGACCAACGAGCCAAAGCAGACGGCGGATGACCGAGCGAAGGCCAAGAGTGGTGGTGGTAACAATGGCGACCTGGCGGCCGCCATCCTGCGCGTTCTACTGCAGCTCCGAGCCAAGATGTACTCTCACGGGCGGTACTTTGGCCTGCTGAAGAACCTGAGCCAGCTGGAGTTGACGCCCGTGACGTTCGACCCCAGCGGTGGTACTGGTGGTGACGAGTCGGCAGACAACGTGATTCGCGACCGAGACATCATTGAAGAGCAAGACATGGTGACGAGCCCATTGTCATCCTTCCTGGACTTTGTCCAGGACGTGAGTGCCAAGTGCCGCGAGGACACGCGGCAGATCTACCAGCAGGAGGGCAAGATCGACGAGCTCCCAAACGGATCTGTGCCGCCGTCGCTCGAAGAATACCTCCACGGACTCGGTGAGAAGGCGCGGTCCTACGTGCTCCACCAGGAGATCAAGTACCGCGAGCAGGTGTACTTCTTCAGTGAGCTGCTGGCTCTTTCGCCCGAGAGCGCGCTGACGGATCTACTCAACCGGTCTCAAGCTTCGCTTGGCTCTCACAACGAGCGCTTGAGCAACGAGATGGAAGCCGAGTTTGCTGCGTTCATGGAGCAGAAGAACAGACACACGGTCGAGCTTCGACCCGAGTTGTGCAGCCCCAACAACACGGCCCAGCTGCAAGCGCTGAGTGATCGCGAAGTGGCGCGCTCGCAGCAAACCGTGGCACGGCTACAGCATTTTCGCGCACAGGTGATGGCCACGCAGGTGCACAAGTCGTTCGCGTTCGAGCGCGAGCTCGTGGCGATGTTTCGCTGCTTCATGACCATCCTCGATACGTGCGTGATGACGCTGGACGACCTCCAGCCGGTCTCGGGCGAGGAGCTCCCGAAGCTCAAGCGCAAGTCGCTCAAGCGGCTGCGCAAGGTCGCGCGCATTCAGGAGTTTGGCGACGCGCGCGAGGTCAAGCGCACGGACCCCGAGCTCCAGAAGCTCACGCAATTGGGCGAAGTCCCTCGCTTCCCGAAGCGCGCGTGGCCAGCCATTGAGGCGTTTGGGGCGCATGTCGTCTGGGAGGCGCAGCAGGCGCAGATCCTGAGCCACGATGAGCAGCACGCGCTCCTGACCGACGACGCCATCAAGACGCTTGACTGCAGCAAGTTCGCTGTCAGCAGCGACGAGAGCGCGTGCGTGGCGCTGCTCACACACGCGCACCGCAGCCTCGTGGGCGCGCGCGACACAGTGCACGCGTCCTACATGGCGTCCAGCAGCGCGCAGAACCACCAGCTGGTGGACGCCATCCAGGAGAAGCTGCGCGACGAGCTCAAGTGGGTGCAGATCTGGCAGCAGAGCCTCGCGGCCATGAATGAGTGACTAATCGAGTGACAACCTATACTACGCATAACGTGGGTTCAATCTGTCTTGCAGAGCAGCAAAGCGAAGCATCAAGCTGCCACCTTGAACACTCACAAAAGCACAAGGTGTCTCGTGCTGTACACGAGGCGTCCCCATGCCCTGACAGACGGATCTTTGAGAACCCCACTACGTAGTAGAATGTCAATAGGCGAGGTGAGAGGGGGCACCTCCATTCAGATGAAGACATTAGAAAGAACCAAATTGCAAGCAAGCATCTCGATGTAGCGTCACGTAGCGAGAGTTTGACTGATACCGTAGATGAATTTACAATCGAAGATGATCCTTAATTATTGTCACTAATACAAAATCCGATCCATGACATTTTCAATTTCATGTCAGGAATACAAGTCCCTTCCTAATATAACACCCGAGTCAATCTGATGGACCATTATAACTATAGAAGACGGTCTTTTATTTGGCAGAATCCGTTATTTGCAGCGCCATTCATGTCTCTTTTATGTTTTGTTTGTATGTTACGGCCAATTTTGATTCTCGGACATGTTCTTCTCAATGCCAAGTCAATCACGTCTGAGAATAAAAACGAATATATCGGAATCTAATATATCCGTTTTTATTCTTGGACATTACAGTATTGAGTTGAATTTGTATGAAATATGTCCGAAAATTATCACCCATGCAAAAACCAAGTAAAAATGGGTACCCGCAACATGGGCACTTGGTGAAAGCGATCGAACTGGGTACCCATTTACAGAAAGCGTCAATCCATTTCTGCAGCAACCAAAAGCGAACCACGAACTGATGGCGCTTCTTTTGATCTTACGGCGCGGACGCGCTGGCCGACGCCTCGTAACCCGCCCGAGCGTCCGTCTCTATGCGTCTTCTGGAGAATCGACGTCCCAGTTCCCGCACGTGGTCATCCACCCGACAGCCAAGGTGCGCTTTCGTGTTCGTGCTCACTGTGCCATTGCATTGCATAAAGCCCCATGCCAATCAATCGACAATGCGTGGTGGACGGACAAGAGCGAGTTTCTACGCTGCTGACATTCTGTGTGCCCTGCTGCACGCTTGCTCTGATTTCATTCACTGACTGCCTGTGTATTGGCATGGCACGCTCAGATCGGAGCGCGCTGTCGCATCGCACCGTTCACGTACATTGGCGAAGACGTCGAGATCGGCGACGACAGTGTCATCGGCGCGAGCGCAACGCTGGTCAACTGCTCGATCGGCAGCAGTGTGGTGCTACACTCGGGCGTGCGCGTCGGTCAGGACGGCTTTGGGTTCCAGTTGGCGCCTAGCGGCGACCACGCCAAGAAGCCCCAGGAGCTGCGCGTGGAGATCCACGACCACGTCGAGATCGGGTACCGTGTGTGCTTTTCATTTACGAGCAGCTCTCCATAGCGCTACGAGTCTAACTATTAGTGCTATGTGTGGTTGTGTGTGTGGATGTAGAGCGAATTGTACGATCGACCGCGGCAGCTGGCGCAACACAGTGCTGGGCCGAGGCTGCAAGTTGGACAACCTGGTATGCCACACAGCCTTAGCCGGTCACATCTCTCTGATATCAGCTCGTCACTGACCTTGACCCATGATGCGTCCATGTGCTATTGCGTCTCGCTTGCGCTCATTAGATCCAGATCGGCCACAATGTGCAGCTCGGCGCCGGCTGCGTGATCGCCGCGCAAACGGGCATCGCCGGCAGCACGACGCTCGGCAGTAACGTGCACGTGGGCGGTCAGGTGGGCATCGCGCAGCACCTGCGGATTAGCGACAACGTGCGCATCGCTGCCAAGAGCGGCGTGATGACCGACTTGGCCGCCAATGCGACCTACGGTACGTTCAGTTATAGGCCTCTCAGTCTAGGTGACACACCGATACTAACTGAGAGAGCTGCTCCTGGTTTGCCTGTGTGCCAATAGGTGGAACGCCTGCAGTGCCAGTGATGGAGTGGCGCCGCCAAGTAGCGCATATCAAGCGCTTGGGCAGGAAGACTCCGCAGAATCAGCCACTGAATGACTTGAGTGGCAGTAGAGAGGACCTGTAGCAGAGTCTATATAGTCCATGTATGTGTAGATGCTTTCATACGTGAATAGAGATAGTGAGGCACTCTTGTAACTTGTGTGAGAAAGAGAGTGGGACTCTTGAACTTGTGTATCTAGGCAGTGGCCTTCTCGATCGCCGCGCGAGGCTTCTGCTGGCGCATGAGCACGAGGATGATCGCGAGCAGCTTCTCGTACGTCACGAGCGAGATCGCGGCCGTGAGTACGGTCTGCAAGAGCTTCGCCTCGAGGCCGGCAAAGTAGCCCGCAATTCCCTGCTCACGGTAGATCTGCGCCAGGCAGCCCGTGAGGCTTCCAGCATTCTTCTGGACCTTTGAGGTCTCGCTCTTGTTGGTGCTGGCGGTCGCGGCCGCCTGGATGCGCATGAGCGACTGCGCCACCTGCAGAGGGTACGTCACGACGGTCGTGAGCGACTTGGCGAGCGCGCCGAGCACAAAGATCTCCCAGGCCGAGAGACTCGCACCGCCCTTGACGTTGGCGCTCAGACGACGCAGCTGCAGCGCGGTCTTCATGCGCTCGTAGCTCACATAGTGGATCACCGGGTTGGACACAAGCATGAGCGACGCAAGTGTGCCGTTCCAGAGCGACAGCAAGCCCTCGCTCTGCACGATCTGCTTGACGCAGTCTGTCAATGATTGAGAGACCACCGTGTGTTAACGTGGTGTCACGATTCTGAATCGGGAGAGTGAGAAATTAAAGGACACTCACCGAGCATGCCGGCGTACTTGGCGTGGTCCTTGGACTTGAGGCGCATGTTCATGACCCAGAGCGGCGCCGTGATGTAGACATTGATGACACCCGCGAGGCACGAGAGCGCGAGGTTTTGCATGGGCGTGATCGCGCCGCTCAGCGCCTTATTGCCCGTGTGCAGGCGCTTCACGAGCGCGGCTTTGAGCCCATTGTAGCTATAAGGCAACAAGGGTGAATGAGCAACAGCCAACGACAGAGCCAAGAGCAGCAAATAAATGCAGACGCACATACCAGAAGAAGTAGACAAAGTTGGAGCCGCCGAGCGCCACCTGCGTGGACACGTGGCCCTGGTACACCTGCCACTTCTTTGCGCGCACGATCGCCAGCGCCTGCGTCAAAAAGCTCTTGTCGAGCGCTGCCTGCTTGTTCTTCTTCGTGTCTGTTGTTGGCTTGTGACCCGCGTCGTCGCTCTTGGCAGCAGCTGCGGCGGCATCCTGGCCTTCCACTGTACACGTATAGAGCAGCATCAGCGCTACGCACGCATACCCACATCGATGCGCATTGTATTGCGCACGCACCTTGCATGATGGTCTTGATCTGGTCGAGCGGGTAGAGGATCGCCATGGCGACCATGCCGCCCTATGCGATTGCATCACGCAGATATATAGAGAGTATGTGTTAATTCACATGCATCGTACACTTGAAAATACAGAGCGCTGGTCTACGAGAATCGAAGGTGGTGGCGCATTCACAGACAGGGAGCACGTACGACGGAGCCGGCGATGCCGTGCGCGAGCGTCTCCATCTTGCTTTGCTTGCTTATGTTGGATCAATGTCAATGTCGGTGTTGTCCACAATGTGTTCAAAAAGGTGTCCAGCGGACTGGAACGTCAATGCAAACACCCAAAACATCCAGCATCGGTACTGGGTGTTTGGGTGTTTGCGTTGACATTATGTTGGTTGCTTCAACATTGCAACTTTGATACAGACTATGGTCTGTCTACATGATATACTGCAGTTTACACCACGAGGAGACCAACACATCACCTTAGCTCAACATCGCCAAGTTGTCCGCCGCATTGGTTGGTGGTTACTTCACTCGGCCATCACGTAGACAGCAGATCTCAATTCGCTGGAGTCAGCAGCGCCACTTGCGCATCGCATCAATGAGCAGCACCACAAGCGAAAAGCACGCTCCATGTCCTGGCGTTTGTGAAAAAAGAAGTTGACGCGTCACAAAGTCACACCATCACGAACGAAAGCGCGGCGACGCCACTGTGGTGGTGGTGTGTGCAGACCTTTTCTCTGAGATCCAGTAGAGTCCGTCTTGTGTGCGCACAGATGCACACACCTGACGTAAGGCTCGCTCGCTCGGTGGACCTCGTGAGATGTGGAGTAGAACAAGATGGTCCTTGAGCTGCTCGCTCGGTCCTAGTATTCCGACGTAAGGGTCACCGGCATTCATTAACTGTATGCGTGCGCGTGTAAAGAAATAAGGCTCCTAGGTAAATGGCGCCACCGGGAAATCGTACCACACTTCTCGCCGTGGGCTCTGGTCCACCGCCTCGAGCACACACGTCGAGGGGGATCGAATGAATCAAGGTGACTCTGAGTCAATAGGGGAGATCTGTTACGCTGGGACTGAGAATCAAAGAGGAGGAGAGGAGATCCTTGAGGCGCTCGTCCGATTGCGTCCCGCGGCGTCTGCTGTCCCCCGTTTATGCACTACAGGTTTCCACTGTCGATTGCGGCGCTCGGTTTGTTTACAGTCACCCTTGACTCGCCCAGCTGGCTGGCTGGGCTTTTCAAACAGCGAGAGCGCTCACTTGGCTGTCTGGATGAAACTCCTCGTGTTGAGTCGACACGCGGATCACAACATCGCTTGCCGAGGTGACACATGGCGAAACGCCGCCGCCGCAAGCAACGCAACATACCTGTCGCACTCTAGTTGCCCAGCCCAGTAAGTCTGATAGCTCTGGGCCATTTTCGACACACTCGTGGCTGGAGTGAATTTGAGAGAGCTTCGTGGGCAGACGTGGTCATGAGATCTCTCATTGCCTGAACCAGACTTGCTGTGCGCAGCGACCTCTATGACCTGAGGTTGAAGGTGCCGATGTCGATCGAAGAGCCTCTCGATGTCGGCCCACGGTTCATTTCCATTGCACTGTCCATCTCTCACAGCAGAGGAAACTTGGTGAAAATGGATGCAGTCACATTCTGTAGCGTACTTTAGTGAGTGTAAATGTGTCTTAGATGCTAGACTATGCGCAGATTGTGGCATAAATATACGCTCTGTGACAAATTCTCTCGATCAAGTACAATACAAACTGTGTATTTATCCGTCAAAGAACTCAGTGCATCCTCGTCGCACGCACGCAACAAGATCTTGAATAATACCTTTTGAAATTAGTTTACAGCAAAATGGAGACTTCATTCAATCCTCAGCATTGATGCATCTCAGTTCTTTTTATCCTCTCCAACATAATACATCGCACCCATGGATGGAGTCAGGTAAAAACCTGACGATATTGTGCAGAAAAAGGCCGCTGTTTCACATACAGTGTGGTAGTGGACTCCTGCGTAGAGCTCCTTGCTTGTCTGGCTGCCTCTCATGACCGACTGCAGAAGAGTGCGCACGAGAGCGAGCAGTGGACAGCAGGTCAGAACAGGATTTCGCGCTCTCGCCGGAACTCTCTTTCCGCCGCACGTCGCGCTCTCGGTACGTCCTCATGCTGTTGCTGCTGTGTCTCTGTGTGTGTGATGATGACGCTTGGCGGCGTAAGCGTGCGAGCGTTGCTGAGAGCAATGCGTGCCCGACGTCCATGCAATGCTATTGACCTGTGGCGTCTTGTCACGCACAGTGTTCTCTTTATTTAATTCGCATGCAAAAGCGGACTCGCGTGTCATTTTCTAATCTTTTTGCTGCTCGTATGTGCGTTCGTGTGTTCGTGTCTGTCACGCTTAGGCTCGCTATTATTAAGCGCCAACGGTCAAATCTCGGTCTGAGCTCCTGAAGACGAAGCGAGTGCTTGTTTGTCAACCCATCTGAGAGCCTGAGGACGACTCCACTCACTCGCCCACACCTTCGACTCCGAACACCACAGTCGCAGCCTTCGCGTCGCTCCCAGTAATTCAAACGCCAGCGTCGACGATGCTCAGCCGCGTGCTCAAGGAAGTGCGGATCCCGTTCCCGGATGACTTCTTCCCGCCGTTCCAGGTCTCGCCGGAGCTCCAGAATAACTACCACCACACTGCCTACCAGCTTCTGCACGCCACGCTACGTGATGAGGCGCCGCTCACGCGCTTCCACCCGGCGCAGCAGCCCGACAACTGGAAGCTCATTGGCGAGCGCCTCGGTTTGCAGCTCTATCGCGAACGCGGCGCGGACCGCGGCTCGGCACTCCAGGTCATGACCATCGGCTCGCTCCCGGGCACGCTCGAGGACGTCATGTGGGGGCTCTACGTCTCGAGCCACAGCAGCTTCAAGACCCAGCGTACGATTATGCACAAGGACTTCCTCGACGCCGCGATGCTGCACGTGCTCGAGGAAGACCCGTTTGCCGAGGGTGACCCGGGCTTCACGTTTCGCTTCACGGGCCTCAAGTGGCTCGCGTGCGCGCCCACGGGCAAGCTGCTGCACAAGCGCGACGTGTGCTGGCACGAGGAGCTCGGTCTCATGAACGACGCCAACGGCGACGAGGTCGGTTTCATGACCATGCACTCGGTGCGCGTGGCCGAGTGCCCGCCGTTCGAGCAGCAGGGCGTCAAGCGCTCGAACGTGTCGGTCGCATACATCTTCCGGGATCTCGGCAACGGCCGCACGGGCGTGTACATGAAAGGCAGCCACACGGTCGGCGGTAAGTCGCGCAGCTGGAGCACGGACGCCGTGATGGTCGAGATGTGGCTCGCCATGGCCAACGTGCTCGAGTGTGCGCAGTCCAAGCGCTTGTCCAAGCTTGTGCACGGCAAGGAGGTGTTTGTCGCGAGCCAGACGGCCAAGAACTGCGACATCTGCGACCAGAAGCTCAAGATGCTCAAGGGCGGGCAGAACTGCAAGATCTGCGGCAAGAACGTGTGCGACCGGTGCCGCCTGACCAAGCTCATCTACCCGTCGCGCGAGACCGCGGCCTTCCCGTGCTCCTACTTCTTCTGCAAGCGCTGCCTCATCGACGCCAAGGACCAGCTCTACTCCAAGGCCTCGCGTGTGAGCTTTCAGTCGGACATGTCGTCCCAACGGTCCAACTCGCCACGGTATCGCTCGGCGAGCAGCCAGGGCCCCAAGTCCGTCTACTCGTCCTCATCCTCCACGGGCTCGTACCGCGGCGGCGGCACCCCAAGCCATGGGAGCATGGCCCAGCGTGAGCGTGAACGTCCTCGCACGCGAGCGCCCTCACGCGAGCTGCCGCAGGCGTACTACAGCGAGGTGAAGCTCCGGCAGCAGCTCAGTCCGCGCAGCAGCACAAGCACGACGTTCAGCGCGCGGCAGACCGCGAGCTCTGAGTCGAGCTTCTCGGATCCGGCGTCCTTCAGCGGCCCAGGCTCGTACACGCGCTCGGAGAATATGGTCGGCAGTGGCCACGGGTCCTACCAGAACTACCAGAGCGGCCGGTCGGTGATGGGATCTGCACGAGGGGGCCCGGCTTCGGCTCATGGAGGCCCGCCCATGATACAGCGGAACATCTCAGGCTCGAGCGCCACGTCGCAGCCGCGCTCGCACGCTCCTCGCCATCAAGTCAACGGCAGCTTCGTGAGCTCGACGACCAGCAGCGCCTACGAAGCAGAAGAGGACGACGATGATAGTGATGATGATGACGAAGAGGAGGACTCGAGCGGCCTGAGTGAGAGCGACGAGGACCGAGAGGCGAACGTCCCCGTGATCTCGGCGGGCCCACGAAGACTGAGTTCGAACGCGGACGTGCTCGCTAAATTGCGCCAGATCGAGCTGTACGCGGACGACGAGACGGGACTCGTGGAGCTCCCGCCGTCGCGCCGGCCGTCGCAGCCGCCACCAATGCAGCAGCCGATAAGCAGCAGCCGAGGTCTCCAGGATGACCGCCTCAAGTACATTAACACCTACCAGGTGAACCGAGACGGCGCCATAGCTAACAGCAGTTCGCGAAGAGCACATCCACAGTCTTCCGCTCGTTCGAACGCTGGCTTTGTGAGCAATGCGGAGAGCTACTCGGTCCCTGAGAGCAGCAGCAATAGCCTTGTGAGCTACTCTTCTAGTGCCACCCGCAACAACAATGCTGGTGGCGGTGGGTACTCCAATGCGGGCTATGGTAACCAGCACGGTGCCGGCTATGGCAACAGCAACATGGTCGGCTATGCGAACTCCAACGGCGGCAATGGCTACGCAAATACCGGATACCCAACAGGACGAGCACCACCACCACCACCTCCGACGTCGCACCTGAACGAGCGCGAGCAGATGATGCAACGCCTGATGCAGATCAACATGGCGGCCGAGGCCACGTACCTCATGGCCAAGTACAACAATCCCAACATGACCGACAGCAGCAGATAGGCGAGACCTGTGAGCGAGTTAGCAATGCCTTGCGTGTCTCTCTTGGTGGCACTGTTGAACGTCTGAAGAAGACTTGTCATCTGTCGGCTGGTGTCCATTATTATAATTTAGCTTTCTGTTCTTGTCTCCAAGGCTTTCGTTTCTTTCGTATTGACATCCATCGTCCGGAATCAAAGCGATCTTGATACTCGTACGGAGGATGGACGATGTCCAATGGCCGTCTTGACAATAGGATTGTGAGACGACAAGGCGACCAGCGTTACTGCTCCAAGTCCGCAGGTTCAGCAATCGATCGGCCATCTCGTCAAGCACGCCAGGCTCTCAGTGCTTTGTTTCTCTCCTCATCATGCTTCACGAGGACGACCGCACACACGAAATACACACACACGCATTTGGTTTGTGGCGCACATCTTGAGTTACGACAGACGTGGTAGCAGGCACGTTCCTGGATTGGTACAGTGTATCAAGTCATCCAGGTAGGTGCTTATCTTTGATACCTTCTCTCTATCTCTCTCTTGCCGAACTCGACGAGACCATCACGTCGGGTGTGATCGAAAGTGAGAATCTCTATGGAGAAAGACGAAGGAGGCACTGGAGTCATGCCCACTGCTGCTGCTCAAATAGGGATCGAAGGTATTGTGCTCTGCACTTATTTTGTCTAAATCAAGTCCTTATTCGTTGATTCATACACAAAGTAAGACTAATTCGTTCATTTAGCCTTGAATAAAGGTGAAGTTAAGCATGGCCTCAATTGGGCTTTAGCGTGGTTTTGAAGCCGATGACGTGGGAATGGTGGTAGCAAAAGCGCCATTCCAACGATCGATAAGTTAATTCCCCATCCTAACCAACGTTTAGCTTATTCGACGACGGTAAAACAACGTACGACGAGCTCATTCAATGGGATGGCGTTGAATTAAGATTGAA
The DNA here is from genome assembly GCA_023334315.1 of Globisporangium alternatum. Taxonomy (NCBI): domain Eukaryota; phylum Oomycota; class Peronosporomycetes; order Pythiales; family Pythiaceae; genus Globisporangium; species Globisporangium alternatum. The sequence continues at coordinate 14,146 of JAASGT010000339.1, read as the reverse complement.
TAGAAACAGTAAAACGATGTGAAGCACTGGTAATTCGTTGTTTTCTAGCAAGACAGAATGGATGAAAGGCACAATAATGAATGCGACCATAATCAAACGAGCGAGAACCAATTCCTCCAAGTCCACCACGAAAAACTCGTGGTAAGTTTTGGAATGAAATCGCCAGAAGCATTTTGTCGACTTAACGAGACCAGCACGGGTTGTCGATGCGGTTTCATGCTAAAACGAAGAGGATCTTTGGAAGAAAGCCTGTAGGACCGTCCGATCTCTCGATGCGATCGTTTTGCCTTATCACTGGTGCTGGGGAGGAGCTCACTCGCCACTTGGACATATATACTTTGCTGATTCGTGGACTGGTTGGCATCCCAAAGGTCAGCGCAGCGGCACGCCTCGTCAAAATAAAATGACAGGAACTTTCGACCAAAGCCTCCACGCTGGTCTCGCGAACGCAACGGAGAAACTGACTACTGGTCTTCCGCGAAAGCGCTGCTGCACTGCCTCACACCCGGTATTCCGACAGCTTCGATGCCGAAGTATTCGGCGCTTTCAAAGCGCGAGGCTTCTCTTTCGCGCACTGAGTCGTACGCGAACTCGAGACCTGATATTCGATCGAATTTTGACGTTTCGATGGAAAGCGAGGAGCGAGTTGCGTGACGCAAGCGAGTTCTCGGTTTTCCTTTTCCACCGTCGAAAGAAACCGTTGTTTGTGTCCAAGTGGTGTCAGTACGACAGAGTAGCACGGCAAGTCGAGAGGGAACGCTGTTGCTTCGACTACAGAAACAAAATAATAAACTGCAACCTCGTTTTACAATTTTTCTATAAAAAGGCCTGGACTTTTGAACTATTTCGTCATGACAACAGTCACAGCTGGACGGACGGACGGTAGAGCGTAAAGGCGCAAGAGGCGTCGCGCAATTTGATGTTGTGCCATCTTTCTGCCTGCTGCTGCAGCAGCAGGTTGTGCGTCGACTGACAATGGCACGAACACTCGCCCAGCCTCATGTCCACTCGGTCACTCTTCAAGAAAAGGTTATAGCCTTAAGTCACCATTTCTTGATCACTTTGCACATCCGTTGAACCTTTCAAATCATATGTATGTGCAGATGTGATATATGTATATGATCAGAATCAGCATAATTTGCTTTAGTTTGGTAGTCCACATTTAATAAAATACTTTAGATAATGCAAACTCAAGGTAGCGACTATATCAAGTTTGCAAGGTTGGTCTGTGAATCGAGGAAGACTTTACAGCTAAAAAGAGCCAGTTCTAGCTGCTCAGAAACTGGCAAGTTGCGAGGCAAAGTCGACATGAGCAAGGTCCCATCTTGGCCAAGAGAGTTGGCCGCGGCCACCAGCTGTTGCGCTGAGCATCTCCTTTGCGTCGTTTCCGCTCGCTGTCTCTGCACAAGCAATCGTCTGTGTTGTTGTGTGGGTGCGCCACTTGCTTGTGTGGGATCAAGACAAGCATTACAAGCAACTCGCTCCAGCTCCTCTAGCTCCGGTTCTAATATTTCGCACGAGCGGTGTGCCTGTTGTTGCGAAGCGCTGAAGAAGCACGTGCAGCAGAGCAACTCCGCAGGCAAGAAACACTATCTGATCATGGCATTCGGCTTTGGGCGACGCGCGGACAAGAACGGCCGCGACGACGGCAGCAAGACAGACATGCCACAGCAAGAGCAGCAACAGCAAGTCGACGCAAACAGCAGCCACCACGATCGCATTGACGCGCAAACGCACGCGCAGGCCACGCACTCGAGACAGCACATCCGTCTCGACGTCGACAGCCACAGCAGCGTCCCGCACCCGCATCGCCAGGAGCGGTCTGCGACCATCAGCACCAGCAACAGCCACATCCAGACGCACGCCCCGCGCCGGCGCGGAGAGCTCGCTGGCAGCCTCTTAGAAGCAACCCGTTTGCAGCCACCGCAACAGGTGCGTCACACGCGCGGTATGACGACCGTTGCGTCCGCATTTCTGGACGAACAGACGCAGCAACACGACCAGCAGCTGCGCCGCATGCGTCGTGACACGACCACGGCTTCGCAGTACTCAACGAGCGCCAAGTCCACGACGTCGTCCGCCGACTCGGTTGACCGCGTCGAGACCAAGGTGGACATCCTGTTTAAAGGCCATCTGATGGTCAAGCGCGGGCTGCTCAAGGGGCTCGAGAAGCGCTTCTACTTCCTCGTCCGCAACAGCTCCGAGCTCTACTGCTGCAAGGACGAGACGTCGTTCAACCTCTGGTACGCCTCGGGCTGGTCGCTCAACGACGGCAACGCGATCGCCAAGGGCTCTGGCCTCACGCCCGTGCTCGTCTGCAGCGTGCTGCGCGCAGACCGCGCAGGTGACTCGGGCGGCAGCGACCGTGGGATCGTGCTCGTGGCCGCCGCGTCCTTGGCCAAGAGTGCGGCGTTCAAGTTCTACGCCGAGAGCGCCGAGCGCTGCGAGCGCTGGATCAAGGCGTTCCACAAGGTGCAAACGAGCAAGCGCTCGGCCGCGGACGATGATGCGGACCCGCTTGCAGCCAGCGGACCGCTGTCGCCACACTCGTCCACGGCCGCGAGTAGTAGCGGTGGCAGCAGCGGCCACCGCGAGCCGCAGCACAGTGCCAGCAACAATCAGGACTTTGTGGCCTCGCCGCGCCATGTGCTCAACCACATCCGCACGCGCCAGGCGTCCCGGTCGGACGCGAGCCAGGGCTCGTCCGCGAGTGGCAACGGCGTGCCGCGCGCCTACGCCGGCGGCCAGCTTCGCACCAAGTCACGCGAGGACGTGCAGTCGGTCAAGAGCTCAAGCTCATCGTCCGACCACTCGGAGGCGCAGTCGACCGCGCGGTCCGAGCAGCGCACGCCCGGGCACTTCAACACGGCGCTGCCGTCCCAGGGCAGCCAGGGCAACGTACTACTCTTCGTGCCGGCCGCCGGGTCGACCATCTCGGTCTCGGACTCGAAGCTCGCGCTCGCCAAGAAACAGATCCAGGAGCTGCTGGCCCAGGGCGCCAAGCGACCCACGCGTGGGGGCATGGACGCCCACAGTCAACACCAGCACCCGAACCAGAGCCAAAATCAGAACCCGTGGCGCTACGGCCCGCCCGAGTACGTGCTCGCGGACCTCGAGTACATGAAGCACAAGCTGCGCGAGCATGAGTCGACGCCACTCGAGTCGTACGTGGAGGAGTGTTGCCAGACGTTCCTCATGGAGGCAACCCACCGCGCGCACTACAGCGACTGGAGCAGCGTGCGCCAGGAGTACTTTTACCTCCAGGTGAACGACGGCGAGCGGATCCCGGGCCACTCAATCCAGGAGAACGATATGTTCGGTCTGCTCTTCGTCCACGACTTTGACGTCTCGTGCGACGTGGACATTCGCGAGGGTGAGGAGAAGGACCCGCGCGCGATCCTCTCCGAGGCCTTCACCGAAGGTTTCCCCATGGAGGTCCTCGAGGTCTACACGCAGCCACCGCAGTGTTACTTCTCCTGGCGCCACTGGGGACCGTTCTCCGGCCGGTACAAGGGCGTCAAGGGCGACGGCTCCAGGGTCGAGATCCGCGGCTTTGGCCAGATGCAGATCGACTCGAACCGCATGCTCAACCTGCGGCTCTTCTTCAAGACCAAGGACCTCTTCGACGCGCTCAACAAGGTCGCCACGACTCTGGGCCAGCAGCGGGCACGCGAGGCCTCCAACCAGCGCTCGCGCGCCGTGTCATCCGCGAACCCGCACTTCCTTGCACCGACCGCCAGCGTTCCTGCTAGTTCTAGTTCCGCCGCTCCGACCAGCTCCGGTTCGACAGCAGCAGCGGCGCAACCTACTGCGACTCCACCCAAGTCGAAGGCCACACTGACTGCTGACATCATGGACGAGCTCGCCAACTTCACGATCGCGTCCAAAGAGCGTAGCAAGTGAGCCAGAATGTGTGGAGAAAGAGTGTCCGAGTCCAGCCAATCAGTCTATCTGTCGTGGTGGTGGCCAAGCCAAAGTAAGTATAAGGGTGCGCGTCAGCCTCCGCTATGTGTCATCGTCGTCGTCGTGTGGCTCGTGGTACCACCGTTCTCTCAGCTACCCCTCCGAGTAGATGCAAGAGAGCGCAGTTTGGATACGGACGAGCTTGCAAGTCTGCGAATGGAAGCAAGCCACAAGCGAGCAGTTCGTCCTGCCACGTGATGATAAAATACGCCGGTGACCCATGGTAAACAAAAATGTGTTTCTATTGATACGCGCGACTCGCACTTGCGTGTTTTTATCTCGTACAAGTTTGTTGCAACCGCCAATTGCTTGTTTGCTTGTTTACTTGCTGCGTGGCTCAACAAGCAAGCAGGATGCTCAAGAAGCCGAGCGCGCCAGTGCTCCCAGCGACAGCGAGGCCGCCGTCCAGCTCTACGATGGAGATCGAGAGCACGCAGATACACACGCTCGCGGACGGCAAGAAGTTCATCGACGTAACGCTGCGGCGGCCCGACAACAAGCAAGTGCGTCTTGCGCAACACTGTGCACTTGTGTTGTGGTTGTGCCTAATCACCTGACTTGTTGTTGCTGTTATCTCACCTACAACAAACAAACAATCAAATTCAACAAGGCAGCGCTCGTGGTACCGCAGTTTGACGACGAGAGCTCGTCGTCGGGCTCGGAAGATGAAGGTGACGCGCCAGTGTACAGCTCGCCCGTGCGCAGACCTCAGAGCAGTCGCCATTACCAGTTTGATGAAGGTTCAGAGGACAACAACAACAGTGGTGAATCTAGTATCCCAGACGGGTACAGCCAGCCCCAACAGCCAGCAGCCCCGGGCGAGTTCAAGTGGGACGCCTCCAGTGTGAACGACATCCAGCACCTCACGAACGCCAACTCACAGCTCGTCTCGCAAGCCACCGAGTTCAAGCGGCAGATCAAATCGTACACCAAATAGTTTGCACACTTGCGCACTTACTTGTTTTTGCTCACAACTTCTTGTTCGTGTTTGCCTTGTTACTTGTGTAGCTTACAGATCCAGCTGGAGGCGCTGGCGCCAGTACCAGGGCTCAACCCCGACATGGTGCAGGACATCCTGCTCGAGCGAGAAGGCGGTGCCGAACACGTTCGTTCACAAGCCATCTCACTAAGTCGACAACATCAACAACAATATCCACGCACTCACAACACTGTCGTCCTTGTTCTATCGGTTCTCAGGATCTCCGCGACGCAAAGATCGTACACCAGGCCAAGACACTGCGTCACCTCAAGCGCACGCTGCAGCGCGAGAAGCAAGTTGCAGTGGACGCCGTCAAGCAGTGCAAGCAGCTCGAGGCCGCCAAGCAGCAGCTCGAGCGCGAGAACGAGACGCTCAGGCTCAAGGCCGCGCGGTTCCAGGCGCGCGCCAGTGCCGCAGCGAGTGCGAACGCGATGGCTCAAGGTCCAGCACTTGTCCAGCAAGATGAGACTCAGCCAGAGCACGTCAGTCAATCATCTACTGGTGGTGGTGGATCGTCAGGCGAGGCCGCCCAACAAGTCAGGAAGAAGCTAGAGGACCTCAAGAGCAAGCACGAGAAGCTGCAGCTCGACTTCAAGAAGCTGCACCGCGCTCTACAGCGCGAGGTGGGCGACGACGTCCCACTGGACGACATCCTCGAAGGTACAGCGGACGCGAACGGTGGGAAGCGTGGCCGCGCGCAGCAGATTGTGATGCTCAAGGCCAAGGTCAAGAAGCTCGAGGCCGAGCTCACCAAGGTTGGCTCCAGTACTAGTGACTTGGTAGCGCCTGGGCCGCTCACGTCCAACAATGTCGACGTGCGCGCGCAGCACGAGCTCGCGAGCCAGCAGGCGCAGAAGCAGCGACTCGTGGACAAGCTGACGCTTGAGCGTGACGGGGCGCAGACGCAGCTCGCGCAGGTGGCGAAAAAATACGAGGCGGTCAAGTCGCGCAGCCAGACGCTCGAGAAGGACAAGCAGGAGAGCAGAGCCAAGTTCCAGGTGCTCGTGGACAAATCCAAGAACGACGACGCGCTCATCGACGCGCTGCAGCGGCAGCTCGAGACGTGGAAGACCAAGGTGCAGGAGGTCAAGCGCGTGCGCACGGCTGAGAGCGTGAGTAGTTCGCAGAAGGATGACCGCGCGGCCGAGTACAAGCGGCAGCAGGGTGGCGTGTTGCCGAACCAAGCTCCACAGTCGTCGTCGACTCTATCGATAGGCACGAGCATGCCTGTGCCCAGCGAGGCCTCGCAGTTCCGGACCATGGCGGTGCGTGGTGGCGTCCTGCATCCGTTGAGATAGCCTGGGGGACTGCTGTTGAACTTGACCTTGATAGGGGGCTCACGGTGTTTACTGTGTTGGTCTTGCTGTCGACTTAGGCGGAGAAGGAGCGGCTCCAGGAAGTCGTGAAGGCCTTGCAGAGCCAACTGGACGAGAAGGAGCGGCAGCTACGCCAGGCCAGGCAACAGCCGCCACCGCCGATGACGATGCCCATTGAGGACGCGTCGCTGATCTCCCGCATTCCAGTGTGTAGCCTCGATGGAGCTGCTCATTTTGGCTGGCTGGCTAATCTTGACACTGATGGATATTGTGTTGACTTTGTTTGTGTACCTCAGAGAAAGCCTGGTGGTATGCCTGCACTCGGACGAGCTGGGTCCAATGCCAGTGGCTCAAGCCAAATGAACCAGCAGTCTGGCGGCGATGCGATGCACGGCGCAGAGGTGGAGGCGCTCCGGCGAACGTTCCGTGAGAGTCTGCGCGCGAAAGAAGACGAGATCGCCACGCTCACGAACCGCCTGCACGACTTTCAGCAGCACCAGCAGCAGCGGAACCAGGAGGCATCTCCACGTACTGAAGACGGTGGTGGTGGCGGTGGCTCTTCATCACACGACCTAGTGCAGGAAGTGCAGGATCTGCAGGAGGAGAATACGTTCCTGCGCCAGGAGTTTGAGAAACTCAAGACGCGCTACGAGTCCCTCGTGCGGAACGTCAAGGCTCCCATTGGTGGCTCTAGCAAGGCAAAGTAGCCACATTGCCAGCCAGCAGCAGCTCGGATCTCAGTCTTGTTAGCCAAATGCCTCTTGTCCACACGCTCACACTGTCCGGTCTCTCATTTCTTCTGTCGACCTTTCTTCACTCGAGCTCGTGTTGGAGCTGTAGGATAAGCCGCCGCGACCTGCTCCATAATGGCGCACTTGAGCACCGACTCCTCGGCTTTGCCCGCAGCACACGCGTCCATCTTGAGCTTGGCAGTCTCATTTGCGGTGGCAGTCTCATCGACAATGTACTGGCGCCAGCTGTCGCGCCTGCTGTGGTACGCGTGCAGCATCTCCTGAACACTGAAGAGCTCCTTCTTGAGGCTTTGGACGTCGCGCGAGGACTCGGAGGCCTTCTGGTGGTTCACGGTGAGCAGCTGCCGCATCTGCTGGAGTTCTTTACGGTACATGCGAAGCTTTGTGCGCTCCTGCTCTTCGAGGTTCCGTCGCTCGACCTCTCTTTGCTGCTCGAGACTCGTGAGCTGGGCTTTTAGTGCGCCTTGTGTGCTTAGCGCCTGATTGAACTCGTGCTTCTGCTGCTCACACTGGGCTCTTAGAGTTCGGAGGTCGCTTGTGAGAGCCTCGAGGCTCGTGTTCTTGCGCACGAGATCCTCTCGCGCAATCGTCAACTCGCTTTCCAAGCTCTCGACCTGGTGAGTGGCGCTTTGAGCGGCAAAGTCCGCCTGCTGGGCCTGTTTCCTGCATCGCGCTTGCTTCTGCTCCTGGTATTTTGCCGCCACTCGCTGCTGCTCGAGCATCGACGAGAGGCTCTCGACGTCGCTTTTCACGCTGCTGAGCTGCTTGGAAAGCGCGTCATTCTCGGATTTTTCGTGCGCCAGTTGCTTCTTCGTACTGCGAGTGAGCGCGCGTTGCGACTCCACCTCGCCTGTTAGAGTGTCAACCTCACTCTGCAGGGCTTGCACTTGGCGCGTGAGCTTGTTCTTGAGCCTCTCGCGCTTCTGAGTGCCCAGTCGTAGCTTCGCAGTCACGGTTTGCTGGACCATGAGCAGCTCGTTTTGTAACTCGCGGTTCTGATGAAGTAACTCATCATTCTCGTTCTGGCTCGCGTTAAGCTGAGACTGTAATGTCTCCACTTGAGCCACTAGCTCCTGCTCTTTGCTCTCGATGCGCTTCTCGGTGGCTTTCAACAGCTCGGCCGCGGTGCTCAGTTGCGCATGCACGCGCTCACTGTACGTGCGGTCCTGTTGTACGACCTGCCGCTGTGAGTCCAGCTGCTTTTGGCTCTCGTGCAGTGCATGCTCGAGCTCTCGGCTGCGGTGTTGTAGTGATGATATGGTGGCGTTGAGCGACGAGACGTCGGCCTCGTGCTGCTCGAGCTGCAACCCCACCTGCGCGTTGAGCTCGCCCAGCTGGCTGCAGAGCAGCTCGTAGTTGCTCCTGTACTTCTCCAGCGACCGCACCTTGAGCTGCAAGAGCGCTAGCGAGTTGTCGTGCTGCTGTTGCGGCTTGTGTTCTTGCTGTTGTTGCATTGCTTGTTGCTGCTTCTGGGCTTGAACGCGCTCGTAGACGTACGTAGTTGGCTCAGCTCTAGGAGTGCTGCTGCTAATGGAAGTACATGCGCACTTGCACCTGCAAGTGGCAAGCGCTGGCGCTACTTTGCTGTCCATTCGAGCCACCAGCTATTCGTACAAGACAGAGACAGATGACAGCACTCACGATCGCTCGTGTGTGTGCATCTTCGATGCGTAGAAGATGGTGATGACGTCTTTTGGGGATCCAAACCGTTCACGCAACCTTCGCGTCACATCACCAAATATTGTCGCTTGAAGAGAAAGGTTGTGCGAATGGAATCTACCTATGCGACATTCGTGTACCATTCTCTCCGCCTTCGTGCAACATTCGCGCCACCTTCGTGTCGGATGCTGTCCGTTTTCCAGCCAGCCAGCCGCTCCGCAGTTTCCAACTAGGAAGAGAAAGCAGAGCGACACAAGCGAACATGGGCGGTGGCAATGGAGCAAAGTCGGCGGCGGCGCGCGATCGCAACCTGGCGAAGAAGCTCAAGGACCAGAAGCAAAAGAACCACGATGCCAGCCGCGCCAAGATGAACGCAGACAAGGAGCAGCTCAAGTGCAAGATCTGCATGACCACGTTCCTCATCACAGCCAACGTACGTCGGTCGCCGACCTCTCTTTGTGTCTATCGATGGATACTGATGATGATGATGGTCATCGTGGTGGCGTGTTTACTCGTGTGCATGTGTACAGATCAAGCTGCTGACGGAGCACTTTGAGGCCAAGCACTCGGCCAAGGGCGTGACGCTCCAGCAGTGCTTCCCTCACCTGGCCGCGGCATAAGCAGCATGCGCCGCGTTCTTGTTCACTGTGGCGGATTTGCGTGTGGTGCTTATTTTGCTTGTGCGAGCGCGACGGCGAGCATGAGCGCGCATTCCAGTCGGAGTGAGCAGAGAACGAGAGAGGGAGAGCTGGCGAATGGATGGATAGATACTTATTTGCGTGTGACGCGATGTGAGAGAAGAGGAGACGATTGAGAACGCCAGCAATGGACCACATATGCGTGCGAAGCTGCTTCCCGAGGCACCGCCTGGTTCACAGACAGTCCGCAGTGCGCTGACTGTGTCGTGTGTTGCTGGGCGGTGGGCTCTCGCTTTCGCGCCGTGCGATTTGCATCGATAGATCTATTGCTAAACCAATACAACATCGATACAAAATGCTACGATTGTTCCTTTGCCATGGAGCGATTGGCGAAGGTCTCAATGATATCAGCCTGCTCACATTTCTGATCCATCCACGTGCTCGCTCTGTGCGCCGTTTCAAGGAGCTAAGCTGCTGTTCGCGCAACCTTCGTGCCACATTCACGTCCTCTTCCCAGAAAGTCAGTTAAAACAGACGACCTTCGTGCAACCTTCACCTGCAATTCCGCGCAAACCCAACCAATTTTCCTTGGTTGCAACCCAAGAAGCTCTCCAGAAAGCAACAAGCGAGCTCTCCAGCAGATTCACGACCACTACTAACAAGCAACCATGGGCGGCGGCAACGGACAGAAGTCGAAGGAGGCGCGCGAGCGCAACATGGCCAAGAAGCTCAAGGACCAGAAGCAGAAGAACCACGAGACCAACAAGGGCAAGATGGCCGCCGACAAGGAGAGCACCAAGTGCAAGATCTGCCTGACCGCCTTCATGGTCACGGCCAACGTACGTCCTCCTGTTCTCATGTGGATTTGCTATATGAATGAGGGTGTTAACTGTGTGTATGTGTGTTTGTGCTCGTATAACAGGCGAAGATGCTGAACGACCACTTTGAGAGCAAGCACTCGTCCAAGGGCTTCACGTTCGCGCAGTGCTTCCCGGACTTCAATGCGTAACCGTTTAATTGCGCACGCAAGCAAATTGATCAAGAGACGGAGTGGAGATGAAATGCGGTGGCATGCGCGGACAGGAGAGGAGAATTGGTTGCGCGTGGGCGTCCTGGGCGTGTTGGGTGGAGAACTCCACGACAGAGCGTCGTGGGGCTTTGCCAGAGAGGGACAGGGTCTTGGCAATCAAGGAAGAAGCATTTGGATCCCCGTCTAGCTCATGGTGCGGTTGTGCGTCGTCCAGGCGACGCGCCGCATTCTTGAAAGCTGCGGCTTGTGCGTGAATTTACTAACAGCAGAATAAAGATGGATTTTTGTATGAACTACAACGGCGGTGGTGTGGTGTCTCTATTTAACTGTGTGAAGATGGTATGCATGCAAGTCAACCTTAGTGTTCAAGCTCACTTCTTCGGCGATGGGTTCTGGTTCTTGCGCGCCTTGCCGTGCGTGACGCTGCTCGTGCGCTTCTTGAAGTTCGTGCGCTTCTCGAATGGGTTCGCCTCCGTGTTGCCGCGCAGCAGCAGACGCGCTGGGACGCCCACCATGTCAAACTCTTCACGTAGCTGGGTCAGCAAAAAGCTGCATGCATTTGTAAATAAGTACACCCACGTCAGCACTTTAGTCAAATGTTAATCAAGGGCGTGGGCAAAACGAAGGACTCACCGCTGATACGACTCGGGCACCTCCTTGGGCTTGTTGACAAAGAGCGCAAAGGTCGGCGGCCGGCTCTTGACCTGCGTCACGTACTTGACGTTGATCGTCTTGCCCTTGACGGTCGGCGGCGGGTGGTGGCGCGCCATGGCCTTCATCCACCGATTCAGACGGCCAGTCGTCACGCGCAGGTCCCACTTCTCGTACGCCTTCATCCTGCAGGTGCATACAAAAGGATGTCCTCAGTTATACTGTCCAGAAAAGCAGGAAGTTGCATGCTCCAGCTAGCAAACGTACACTTCAGGCAGCAGCTTGCGAATGCCCTTGCCTGTTAGCGCCGAGATCGGCACGACCGGGACGCCCTTGACCTGCGCGAGCGAGTTGCCGAGCTCGTCGCGAATGCGCTGCATCTCGTGTTCGGAGTCCTCGGTCAGGTCGGCTTTGTTGGCCGCGATGATGAGTCCACGGCCCTCCTCGATCACCTTGTGCGCGATCGTGAGGTCCATGTGGATGAGCTTGTCCTGGCTGATGTCCACGACGACGATCACGACCATGGCCGAGTCGATCGCGCGGAACGCGTCGCGCACCGAGAGGTTCTCGATCTGGTTCTCGTGGTCGCGCTTGCTGTACTTGCGAATGCCCGCCGTGTCCACGAGCTTGATCTGCTGTCCGCGGAACGCCCACGGCACTTCCACCGAGTCGCGCGTCACGCCAGGTCTGAATAAGGACAGGTGAGAGTAAATATGTAAGTACACACTTAACGGACCTGAAGCTATGGTTGCGTTACATACTCTGGTCCAGTGAGCACACGCTCTTTGCGCACGATGCGGTTGAGCAGCGTTGACTGTTGTGGATGGTGGCAAATTCATGAATAAATGCACACAGTCAGAACTCAACACACAACGTCAGCATCCAGGCTGTACACCGGTGCGTTACGCGTACCTTGCCGACGTTCGGGCGACCGACGATCGCGAGGCGGATCGTTCGAGACTAGCAGCAATTGACAATGAATACAACAGATTCACATCAGTACTCCAGAAAGCTCACGAATCCACCCAACCAACGTAAAAGTAAGTACACTCACATCCTCTTCATCTTCTGGGGTCACGCCTTCCTCTGGCTTGACCACGTCCTTCACGATCGCATCCTGCACCTTCTCGTGAGCATCGTACGCTGGGATGAGCATGTCGATGAGGTTCGTGATGCCCTCGCCATGTTCGGCCGAGAGCGGGATCGCCGAGCCCAGGCCCAGCTGATAGCACTCGTTCATCGAATCCTCCCAACGGTCCGGGTACCCTTCGACCTTGTTTGCGACCAGGTGCACGGGTGCCTCCGGGTTCTCGCGGCGCAGCCAGCGCGCAAAGTGCGAGTCGATGGGCGTCACGCCCTGGCGGCCGTCGATCAGGAAGAACACCAGGTCGGCCTCGTGCACGGCCTTGCGCGTCTGCTCGAGCATGCCTTCCTCCAGACTAGCGAGTGAAAGAAACCAGACAGCACAACACGGCTTAGTTCATGAGGTTCGAGTCAAAAATGCAGACAACGGAGCCATTGCTGGACACTTACGATCCGGATGGCGCGTCTTCCAGACCACCTGTGTCAATCACGTCAAACTCCATGCCCGCCAAGTGAGCCTATCCATACAAAAAACACACAAAAAGAACGCCATCAGAACCATGACACAATGCAGCTAACTTAGCAGCTCTCAACAAGCGATGCTGTTCCTACCACTGCGTAGCGTCGGTCGCGAGTCGTGCCGGGCACGTTGTGCACGATCGCCGACCGCGTCTTGGTCAGGCGGTTGTAGAGCGTAGACTTGCCGACGTTCGTGCGGCCCACGAGTGCCACGCGGAAGCGCTCGCGCGTGGGCGTCGCCTGGATGCGCTCGAGCGTGTCGAGGCGCTCGACGACCTCCGTCGCGTCCGCAGCAGGAGCCACTGGCATACCAGTAGCAGCATTAGCAGCAGATGAAAGCGCGCGCGTGTTCCATCGCGGCTGCAGCGACACGGCGAGGCTCGAGCGGCGCAGGTGGCGCAGCATCATCGTCCCGTGAGATCGGTGCTTTGATTGGCGTCGTTTCTGGCTTTGGATGATGGATGGATGGAGCAATCAACACAACGAAAAAGATATATCTGCGGTGTTAAAGATATTTTAAAGTAGTGTAAAATCCGCATCGGATAACTGACCTTCTGAGTCAAACCTGATTACACCTTTTCCAGCTCAAACCATGAGAACCTCTGCCTCCAAGTCCACGTCTTCGGAGGGCCATACGTGGACTACGCCTCTAAGCAGTTCTTCATAATGTGGTTCGAGTCCAGGGATCTTCCCGAACGACTGCCTTCGGAACCAGTTGGATGCTGCTCTTGTGGTCGCCAGTCGACCTCTGCAACTCGAGCCATCGCAAGCGTCCCGTCATCCCAATCAAAACGGCAGCGGACGTCTCCTCCAGCAGCACAAGACGCAGCAGCACAAGACCAATCCGTTGTTCGCCAGCCGTCACCCACTGCACCACCTTCGGCTGTGAACTTGACTTTGCTGCAGAGTTTCCTTTATGTGGCAGCTGTCGACCCCGGCAATCAGCAACAAACACCTCCGACCCATCCAGGAACTCCACGTGTACTCCGCCGCCTGCTTCCACGTTTTCAATGAGATGGGCGAGTCAAAGCCCAGCCTCTGGCCACATGAGCCCGAGTCAAGTGACACACCCAAAGCATGCAAAAACTGACAATGGCGACCGCTCCCAGCAAGAAGACGTGGCTCATCACGGGCTGCTCCACGGGCCTCGGGCGCGAGATCGCGCTGGCGGCGCTCGAGGAGCTCAAGGCGCGCGGTGCGCTGACGCTCGCGCTCGACGTCACGGCCTCGGACGCTGCGCTGCAGGCGATCGTGGCGCAGGCCGTTCAGGTCTACGGCACGATCGACATCCTCGTCAACAACGCCGACTACTTTTTGGAGGGCGTCGTCGAGGAGTGCAGGTACTGTAGTGTGTTGCGTGAGTTGTGTATTGCACACGTTGGCAGTCGGCTGACTCCTTGTATCTATCGTACTGTTCTTGCGTGGATGAATCAGCGCTGAGGAGGTTCAGCGTCAGTTCGACACGAACGTCTTCGGCGTGCTCAACGTCTGCCGCGCCGTGCTGCCGTACATGCGTGCGCAGAAGAGCGGCGTGGTGGCCAACATTGGCTCGATGG
>JAASGT010000338.1:0-29316 GCA_023334315.1 Globisporangium alternatum | reverse complement strand
GTTTGTATCTGTCACGCCAGCGGTGGCAAACATCACAAGATCCCCACAAACGATCTCGCTGTCTAACGATGAAGTCGACCAAGCGCAAACGTCCTCCAGACGACCCAGACTTTGACGGTCAAGTGTGAAGAACACTACCCGACGAAGACTTGCTCACGATGCGGGAGAATCAACCGCAAGATCACGCACGAAAAGGTCTTCCGCTGTCCGAACTGCAATCTGACGATGGACCGAGACGTGAACGCCGCTCGCAACATCTATCTCAAGAACGAACACTTACTCACTTGGGCTCTCCGAGCTCGGGTAGCAGGAGATGCCTACTCCGAGGGTGTCGGGTGCTTTAAGTTTACTTAGAGCACATGACCCACAATAAAAAGGAAGGTCGCTTACTTGTCGTGTTGGTACTTTGGTATCTTCATGGTGAGTTGGCGATCTTCTGAGGCGTAGCTATCAAAATTACACCAAACAATCGAATTCATTCGCGTCGTCGCAGTTTAGCTTGTCGCCGTGACCACGACCCCCTCGGATCGCGACGGTATGAAGTAGGCGATCCACCCCTGCGCTGTATCCTTTAGCTGCTGCATTTCCTCTTTGTGTGTCGCGGCGGCGTACCCAACAGCACACACGACGACTCCAACCATAATGCCGAACATGGTGGTCTTGCCGAGCGCATTGCCACGCTTGCTGCGCGCATTCTTCGGGCTGTTCGAGCCATTCATTCAATACGGACATACAACTTTGTCAGCCTCACAGTCTTTGCCAGTAAGTACACATCTATAGAGACACGCTGGGTGTACTTACGGACGCAGTGCAGTGCGCACGAGCAGCGTGATCGCGCCCTGGACTTTGCTCTCGTCGTCGCACAGGAACGACGTGGGGAACTGCTTAAGCATCGCTTCGGTCGCCAGATCGCCTCCGTCCACAGATGCAGGAGCAGTTGCAGCAGCAGACTTCCCATTTGGCTTGAACGCGATCACGACGCGCGGGATCGACTCCGGCAGCTTCTTAAACTCTTCTTCGGCAAACGTGAGGCTCTCAGGCTCCTCCGGGTTGAACAAGATGCAGAGCACGTCAGCTTTCTTCTCAATCTCATTCTCCGTGATCTCTTGCGTGATCTACAATACAAGCACAAGTCATTTATAACCTCTAGCCATACCACACACACCACACCAATACTAAAGTACAACATAAGTACGCACCAGCAAGTACTTGGTGGCGTCCTTATCGATCACGGCGCTGATCGCGCGCAAAATTGTCTCGTCGTCGTCTCCGTCCGCCATCGGCGCGGGGCCCTTGCGCTCCACGAAAGCGTCCACAAACGCGCTCTTGCCCGCAAACGCCGAGCCGTAGAGGTAGCACGTCGCCACGTTGCGCTCGATCTTGTTCACCTCGCGCGTGAGCCCTCGACTCCTAAATAAGTACACGCGTTGATCAGCATCCACAGTCCCACAACCAGCCAGCCCACAAAAAAAGAGGTCATTAACTCACTTGGTGAGCTCGAGCGCAGGATAGAGCTTGTCGTTGTAGCCCAGGTAAAAGAGCGTCTCGAGCAGCTTGGACGGGTTTTCCTGCGCCAGAAAGCTCCAGCACGCGAGCCACGAGGAGAGCGAGAGCGCCGGCTTTCCGTCCACAGGTGCCGTCTTGTAGAGCAGCGGCGAGGAGATTGCTGAACACGTCTTCCAAGGCGCCTGCTCGTCCTCGCAGATCGAGAAGATATCGTTGATCTCCTCTTCGCGCAGGTTGCCGTCCTTGTTCGCGTCAAACTGTCGAAACAAGTTGGTGATAAACTCAATCGCCTGGGGCGTGAGCTGCGCCGACTGATCCTCTTCGAACGGCGGCAGGCCAATGCGCTCCGGTGGGATTTCCAGATGAAGCTCATTGTTGTACCCGAGGTTGCGCAGCACCTGCCAGCAGGACTCGGGACGGTGGCGGTCGATGAACAACTGCCAGAGGTACTGGAAGCCCTCGAGGAAGATGCCATTGCCGTTCGCAGCCACGCCCTCGGGGATCGCCGACGAGAGGAACTCCATCATCGTGTCCATCTCCGTCGTCAGCAGGCGCATCCCAAAGCAGTCGTGCTGGTACTCGTTCAGCTCGTCTCGACTCAGGATGCCGTTGCGGTCGCGGTTGTAGAGGCGGAAGGTGCGCTTGATGGCCTTCAGGCACTTTGGCTCCAGTTGCTGCACATCAAAAGCACACTATAAGCAAACAGCATTGCTCAGTGGCATTGATACACACATACAATACCTTCTTCTTGACGTTGTAGAGCGGCTCCGTGGGGTACAAGACTGCCTTCTGCGCCAAGTAGAACGCGTTCGCGACCTCCGCAAAGTTCTTCGCCGAGCTCTCAACTCCCGCGACGACAAACTGTACACAAGCCACATTGAACGGTAAGTGGCTTGTTGCACAGAAAGTGAAAGGCCAACAGTGGGCAGTTGTTAACTTACAGGATAGGACTGAACGAGCGTCCGCACTTGGTTCGCGTAGGAGCCCTCGGGCGTGACGACGTTGATGTCCTTCTTGTTCGCGACGAGCACAACGGGCACCTCTCGGTGGCGCGCAATGAAGTCGAGCCACCTGCGCAGGCGCTGGAACGTCTCGGGGCGCGTGAGATCGTACACCAGCAAGATCGCGTCACTGCGTTTCGTCGCACTCGCGACGCGCATGAGGTCGGACACGCGGGCTACAAATCATCATCCCACACACAGAGAACAATCAACACACTAGCCCAGCCATGTACACACAAACATATTGAGCACTCACACGATGTGTCGGTGATCGAGATGATCACGTTCTCGTCGCTCTCCTCGGCGGGGATCTGCACGTTGAGCAGCACGGAGGGCACTTTTTCGCTGTAGTGGCGCGACACGAGCGAGCAGATGAGCGACGTCTTGCCCACTTTCTCGTCGCCCAGTACCTCGATGCGCACCACCTGTGGCTTGAGGTGCAGCTTTTCGCGCGAGACGCTGCTGCTGCTGCTATTGCCGCCCTGCTGGTCGCTGCCAGCGCTGCCCGCCGCCGCGCCGCGCGCGCCTTTGAACGTCGGATCCGTCATCTTGATCGACGGCTTTCTTCCGTGTCAACGAGATTGGGAAGAGCACTTCTCCTTTTTCGCTGTGGGGCAGTGCCACACTGCTGGACCTAATTGGTGTCCTACAATTGAATGTGGATGCAAGACACAACTTGCTTTACTTGTAAACGAGCCAATCAGCAAGCTTCAACTTGGCTGTCATTACATTTATTGGTAGAAACAAAAATCTTGCGCGTTTATATATCCAATGAAATGCACAAGAAGAAAGATACACAGGGGTGATTGGTCGAAATAGCGTCAGAACATAATCAGATTTAGCATCAGGATTCCTTCTTCTCGGTTGAAACCACTTTTGCGGAAACGACGTTCGACATCACAAGCGCTCTGCTGAGCGACGGCCATGCGCACAGGACAACCAACGAACGACAAGCGACACGAGGCGACAACAGCGCCTTTGACAGACAGTGCGAGCGAGAATTGCGACGTCACACACATACAAGAGATATATAGACTGAGACCCTTTGTGCAAGGCGACGAGACCACTGAACAGCGTAGTGCCTGCAGAAATAACGGGAAGATCAGGAGGAACATGCCACCAGGAGGAGCGAGCAGGAGCAACAGCAGCGTCGAGCGCACCGCGGATTTCAGCGCCACACGGTGCTTCACGATCGCGATCGATGGGTCCAGTGACGAGAAGTACGCGGGTGCTGGCAGAGATGACAGGGAAATGTCGGTGATCCGAGAGGCGACACCTTTGTCGGGAAGTGCAACGACTGCAGCAGCAAAGCAAAGCAACAACGAGAAGAAGAAAAAGTATCAGAGGCGCACAGGAAGACATCGGAAAGCTCGGAGAGAGCTGTTGAAGGACGATGACGTTGTTGACGATAGCGAGAAGCAGCAGGCGTCAAGCGATGACAAGAGCTCGCTCAGCAGCAGCCGCACGAGCAGCGTCAACTCTCTGAGCGGAGCTGAGCTCGCTGGACTCGCGTTCAGTCCCGTTCTCTTTTTGGGGGGCATCAACAGCAACAGTAGCAGTTCCAGCTTTGCAGATGGGAGCGTGAAGCGCCAGTACTTCTGGCGGAACATCGTCAAGCAGTTCAACTTCACGAACGAGCACGAGCGCAAACTGCTCATCTCGCTCACACACGGAATTCAGTGGATGAAGATGAAAACGCTGCCAAAGGCGTTCATCCAGCGCCACCGCGAGATTTTCTACTTGGTACGTGGTGTATGGTAATCCGTATGTTATCAGCTTGTTTATTAACAATTGAGTTTGTAATTGCATGTTCTTTGTAGATCTCAACGCCCGACTACCAGCGCTCGGGGATGATTCAGCGTGACGTGACGCGCACGTTCAGTATCTTTGAGCGCAGCTACCTTCCAGATAAGGACATTGGCGCGCAGCAAGGCTCACTGTTTCGCGTGCTGAATGCGATTTCCGAGGCGGAAGACGGCTACTGCCAGGGCATGAACTTCATTGCGGCGCTATTCCTCGTGGAAGGGCTCGAAGAAGCTGACGCGTACGCGCTTTTCCTGTACCTCCTGAAGAAGCGACACCTTGCAAGGGTACGAATGCAATGAAAATGGAGCTAATGAGCAACTATTTTTGCCGTGTGATCAGCTAAAACTTACGAACGCGTGGCCTGACAATGTTTAGATCTACCAACGGAGCTCGACGTTCCTTGACGACTACCTGGAGCACTTCAACCTCATGTTCCAACGGGAGCTGCCGGATCTGCATCACCACCTGCTCGCACAAGGTTTCGTCATCCCCATGTATGGTATCGAGTGGTTCACAACTCTGGTGCGTGATGATGCTGCAATCTTGGTTGATCTTGTGATCTGCTCGGTTGAATCTGACTGGATTTGTTTCGATGATGGAAATACAGTTCTCGCTGTCGACCAAGACGGATCTGGCGTGTGCGATTTTCGACCTGTTTTTCGTCGGAGTCCAGGACATCTTCCTTCGAATAGGACTGGCGATTCTTAAGGTTTGTTGCTAACATTCTTGCTTGGGACCGCAGTTCGTTTGGCAGTAACTAACCTTCCTGTGAATATGTTGTGTAGCTTTTAGAATCGAAGTTGATGTGCATGACGTTCGAAGACTTCCTCAAGGAGTTCAAGCCCTTGGTTCGTCAGATCGACCCGTACCAGGCAGTGCTGAAAGCGTTGTCATTTAGAGCGAATTCGTTGGTGCGCGATGAAGACACGACTGCTCATATCTCAAGAGCACACTTTCTGCTGAGCGCCCACCAGAACGAATCCAGTGGACAACCATCTCCGCCTAAAACGTTTGATCGGCATCGGACCCTGCCACCCCAACTCGCTGGCGCGATCATCGGCAACAACTTTAGGAACGTGTTCCAGTACTGGCAAGAGCTGATCAGTAATCGTCCGTGTCCGGAGCATTGTCTCGTGTTGGCAAACGAGATCCTGCACTATGCGATTTGGTATGGCCGGGCCTCCATTGCGTACTTTGCAATCGAGCACTGCGGAGCCGATGTTAACAATGTCGACGACACCAACCTGACTCCGCTTCACTTCAGCGTCATTCGCAACCAGCCCGACGCGATTCGACTACTTTTATGTCACGGCGCAGACGAGAGTATCATTGGCGGACGATGGAACGGCAGCTTCGAAGGACTGACGCCGCTCGAGACAGCTCATAATTGGCGATTTCGAGACACCACGGCGGCTCGACTCGTGCTCGAGAAAGAAGTTTGCCTGTTTTGCAACACGAAGATTGACAAGCTGGCGTTTGGCAAAGAGACGTGTGCGCAGTGTTTGTTCACGTACTGCAATCGACCGTTTGCCGATTGCATCAGTAAGCACCAATGCCCGCACGCGTTTGGGGACTTGCATCAGCGGAGGAGCGTGAGTGACTGCGAGGATTCGTCGATCGACAGCGAGACGTCGACGAAGAACTCGATGGAAGAAAGTACGCATATGGAAAACAGCTACCGTCTTCGCAATTCGAGTGGAGCGATGACCGCAACTACCGTCGGGTCGAGTCGGAGAAGCAGCCTGAGCGGCAGCACATTCGAGGTGCAACCATCCGAAGGCACACATTCTCCCACACATGCGACATCCGGCGAGTGTCAGCACCATTTCGAGAAAGAACCCAACAAAGATGAGGAGAAGCAAGGCTTCTTCGATCAGCTCGTGGACCTGTTCTCGTCCATCAAAGGCGACGCCGTCCAAGTGAACAACAACGAGGCTGCTGATAGCACCGAGGAAGTGAAGATCGCACTGGAATTCCCTGATCGTCCCGAGTGGTATTGTAATTCCTCGGGCTGCCACATAGTGTTCGCCTTCTTCACACAAGGGCTCGAGTGCACTCACTGTGGGGGATTCTTCTGCGCCGAAGACTTCCAGACCAAGACGAAGCGCTGTCTCCGCTGCGAACGGAATTTCTAGCGTATGCACAAGGTTGCAGCTCTTGAGCATGCGGTATAACATTATTTGTACTTTACTTTGTTCCTGTTACCTACCTACCTATTGTTTCGCTCCATGCATTTTGATCGAATTATCAATCAAACACAGGAAATCGATTCTGCAAACGCGCGTTTTGCCTCCAAGTCACTTTGCATGGCGTTTCAGGAGCGGCTCAGCAGTGCAACACTGTTGTTCTCGTCCATGATCTGCACCACGTCGTTCTCTTCATCATCATCTTCTTCGCTGGAGTACGAATCATTCGAGGCGGCTCTCGAACGAGCGAATGGAGTCTGCTGGGATTTTTCAATCGCATTGATCGCCGCCGCCGCAAACTCGCGAACCGACTTGTCGGTATCGCCGTAGAACGTGTCGTCACCTTCGTCGAGGCTGTCCGAGTCTTCGCGAATCGCGCGGAACGAGTTGAACCGAGCTGGAGTGCACTTTGTGAGTCCAGGGACTGCCAAGCCCTCGTTCTCCTCGTATATGTAGTTGTTGATCGGCATCGCTTCGCTCACTCGTTTCGCTTCTTCAGCTTGACAGAACTTCAGTCGCTGCAGCTCCTGCTCGTAGTGCGCTACGTTCTCCGCCAAGTTCTTTGAGCAGACCGCGGTCTCGGGGAACATCACCTGCATCAAGTCCCACAGCGGAGACACGATCTTCTGCGCGAAGAACAGCTGACCTTCCACCATCTGCAACGGATCGTTCAAGTGGGTGTACGACACAGGATGGTTCTCGGCCTGTTCGAGCAGTGCTTGGTACGCAAACTCCTTCGAGATCATGTTGCTCCACTTCAGCGCAACGGGCTTCGAGAACACCTGGCCGGACAAGTCACTCGCGTGCACGATCGTCTTCACGACAAAGATGCGCTCGTCAACAGTTCCGTTGAACACCCAGCCGTTCCCGAGCTCGCGCGAACACGAAGATTGCGAGGAACCGGAGAATGTCTTCGGATAACAAAAGCCCGTGAATGAATTCGAACTAGAGTTTCTTGGGGTGTTTGCTGCAGAACCTTCGCTCTGGAACACGGCTTCTCGCAGCACACTTCGAATCTCCGACGTGCTGTTTCCCTTTTCACCACCGGTAGCTAGCGAGTCCATCGGCTTGGTGGACACGATCGTGTTTGCAGACAAGTGACGCACGGGCGGGTTCAGTGTCTTCTCCAGCGTCTCGCAGAACTTGAAGTGACCAGCCATGTCGGTGCCCAGAATGGCAGCGATGATGACTTTGCGGACGTGACGGTAGTCAACTGCCGACAGCTTCTCCAAAATGTTCGCGTCCTTCTCCTTGGACATGATCTTGAAGGTCGTGTACGCGTGGTGGCGCTCAAGAACGGACTCGTCACTGTAGAGCATCGCCAACTGCGATCCCGACTGGATCTCGAACGCGTTCGTGTGGCCAGGGTGGTCGACATCGTGACAGAGCGCAGCAATCAGGCACGCAGCAATATCGAGCGGACGAAGCATTCGCGCCGCCTCCGTAGTACTCAGCAGCAGATACGCAGTGTGCACTACGGAGAAGGCGTGCAGGAAGTTGTGGAACGGGTTCGGGTGGTAGTTGTCCTTGATCACCATGATGAAGTTCTGCAATCGCTGCTGCGTGATTCCGAGCACCTTCGGGACATTGAACTTCATGAACATGTCTTCAATCATCTGCGGAAGCGTGTCCATATCTGCCTGGAACACGTTGAAGTCCCAAGACGGGATGCTTGAACCAGTTCCGGCTTTGCCGAACTGTCGGTCGAGGGTTCTGTACCAGCTGGAGCCTTGCTCAGAGAGCTTGCTGTGCAAGCCGCACACACCTTCCTGAGTGCTTTGAGCTGCACACGCTGCGCAGTCGCGCACGTGGCTCTTCATGAACGAGTTCTTCAGGGATTCCCTTGGATTGCGGACCGTCGACGAGTACGAAGTGTACGCCTCCAGGATGTTCACCTGACTCGTCGCGCGTTGCGCCAACACCTTCTCTGATCGCGTATCGGCCAGCAGCTTGATGTACTCGATTTCGTTGCTTCGTCGTCGAAGGATCACCGCGACTTGCGACGCAAACGCTTCGAACGCACACTCGTCATCGAAAGTAAACTCTTCGCCGTCAACCTTGTTCAAGATCTCCAGCACTGCGATCGGACGCGAGCTCCCTGCGGTCTTCGTGTTCTGCACGCCGACTGGCACGTACAGCGCGCAACGCGTTACAACACCTCGTCGCTGGTCCATGATCCGGCTGTAGCGGGTGTCGGTAATAGGATCTGTCACGTTCAGGATCACCCGAGACTTCGCTGTCGTACCCAAAATGCTGGCATGAAGCGGCAATCGATGAGATTGTTCGTGGTACGAAGATGACAGCGACCAGAGCTCTTCAGTCTCCCAGTCCACCATGAACAACGTCAGTCGCTCCGCCTTGGTGATATGACACGCGCCCGCGATGACGCCATCAACCAAGTTGAGAACAGTGTCTTCAGTGTCGGACGAGCTGATGATGTGAAGCAGCGCCTTCTGGGTACGGTCGGACAAGAGCACGTCGTGGTACTCAATACACTTCCGCATACACGAACCAAGGATCGGGCCGAGCCACGACAGTAGCTTGATGTGCAGATCATCGATCTCCTTGCGCGTTGATCTCTTCGTGGTCGCTTGAATCACAGCGTAGACGACATCGTTCTCAATGAGCGGCACTGACAGCAGTTTCTGGTTCGCCCACTCTTGGTCGAGGTCGATTTCTTGATCGTAGCAAGGTTCCTTCTGAAAATTGGTCTTGCAGATGGCCTCTCGCATCGCCAAAGTCTTGCCCAGCACACCTCTCGCAGGGTCGATGCCGGAAACCGACGTCTCGTCGGTCGAGAAGCGCGACATGACCTGTGTGTTCTGGTCGATCAGGAAGACGGCGCACGATGCGACGTCCATGTTCTGCTGCAGGTACTCGAGTAGCAGCTGGATCATCACGACGGCATCGGTCAGCACCAGGAGCTTCTGTACCAGCTCCCAGAAGGAGCGGTGCTTCTGCTCCATGACGTACTTGATGTCGTAGGAGAAGAAGAACGCGGACGACGACATCGGAGACGACGCCTGGTCGCCTACTGATGCCGAGTCGCTGCTCTCTTCGTCCTTGTTACACGGGATGAAGCTGCGCCACTGCATACTCGCGAGCTGGTTCATAATCGCGCCCACGACCGAGCTGTCTCGTCGCGGTGGCAGCGCGTCTCCTCGCTCAATACGCGGCACAGCATCCTGGTACAGCGGCTGTAACCTGCTTCTCATCTCGTCGCTCTCGTTCACGCAAAATCTACCGTCGCGTACGCGCGCCTCGACGTAATTAGCGACCGTGTCGGGCGACAACACCATCTCCGGGTTGCTGCTCTCGTTCGATGACTCGATAGTCGAGTCGGACAGTGAATGCTGCATCTTCATGGTGGTTCCCTGCTGTTCGCTGCTGCTGTTCTTGGTATCCTGTTTCTCGCTCATCGCGTCATCGTTGTCGCGTGTCGGAGACGTCGACGAGCACGAGGACGAGCGGGACGTCGCGGTCGTCGCGCTGCTCTGGCGGCGGTTCTTGCTACTCGTGGCGCGGCGGCGGCGCGACTCTTGTGACTGGCGTGACTTATGGTGGCGCACAGCAGAGGGCGATAACGCACGCGTCATTACGGGCGTCGCAGGCGCATTCTTCGGCGCAAGGCCCCAGCCGCTCTCTCGCTGCTGCTGCTCGTGGTAGTGGGTGGTGGAGTTGCGGTTGCCCATCGGACAGCAACGCTCTTCTTTATCTGTCTCGTAGTAACGTAAAGTAAAGTACCTAGAATGCCTGACGTCTCTCGTCGGAGGCAAAAGTTGGATTCTGAAGCGCCTGGATGGTCCGTCCTCCTCAAGCGACTGAGCAGGCGAGCGGAAAGAGAGCAACTGTGTCGTCGCTTTTTTCTATTCAAATCGCTTCTCAGATGCTGCGCTTCTCTCCGCCCGCGCCACATGCTTGCTTGCTCCTGTCGTCGGCCCCACGGACCAAAGTGGCGACAGCTGGCGGGAAATAAACAGCGAAACATACACTGGACTTTGAAAAGTACCGTAATTTTACAGCGTGACGCACAGTAGTTTCTGAACCCATGGCCTGTCTGCTCTGATTGTCGAAATCTATTGCATCTATGCAAGTTGAGTTGTAAAATACGCGTTTATTTTTCTTTCTGTCAAGAGCCGCGGAAAAGGGTTCCTTTCCCTTGCGCGGCATTGACTCGGGTGTCTCACGTAAAGAAGGAAGGAAAAACCAGTGACACTCGCCTGGCAGTTCCGTTCCCTGCCTGCGCGATTGGGAGCGGACGGGCGCTGGACGACAGGGCGGGCAATGCACCGCTCACGTGGTGATAGTGGCTGGCTGATGTGTGGTGTGTGCGCTTTGGCTTGCACGCCGGCGTGTCGCCGCTGTTTTCGTCAGTGGTGGTGGTGACGAAGCGACACGATCGACTAAAATGTGGGCAAGTCGAGATACACATACACATACTGCTGGAGGGTGGCATGTCCTCGCAAGTCACAAAGCGATTTCCAAGCAGCACAGCGCATGGAGCTGTGGACACGCGCTTAACGCTTGACTCGTTGTGCTCATTCGCTTCGCTTTCTGATTGATGTGCGAAAAAAACTACAACCCATGGGGTATGGCGCATGCATGAAGGTGGCATCATGCAAGAGAACATGGCTCACGGAATCTTCTAGCCAGCGCTGGTGGCCTGTAAAGCAGCCGCGACTGACAGCACGACGCCTTGCATGCATGCATGCGCGAACGTTGCTCGCCTCTGCATACGCTGATCCACAGCATCGCATGCGCTTGCTGACTACTTGGTGACTTGGGGCTTGGCGTTGAAGTGCATGCACACATCCACATCGCTCAATTTGGAAAGCAAATGTGTCACAGCTGTTGGTAGTGACCTCGGAATTGTGACATGTTAAACTCATACAAACGCGCTAAATTAGTGACATACACTCAGCACGAGCTGAGACGTTTGAACGTGGCGTTGCGCTTTTGGCATCAGAAGAGCACGCGTGGGACGGACGACGCTGTTTGACAGAAAGCTACACGCCAGCACGTGCGTATCTTTTTTCACATGCTGTCTGCGAAGAGGACCCATTTGTGTCGACGAACGAGGGAAGCAGCGCGTGTTTTAACGGATGACTAATCCCGCCGGTGGCGCGCCCATTCATTGCGATTTATGTTGCTTCCTGGGTGCTGTCGCGCTCTCAAGTCGCGGCTGATTGACACATCAACCGTGGTGTATGACGAAATTCATTCGTGCATGGAGCTGTTCGGTCGTTTGATACGTGCGTGCGTCTCCGTTCAGCCTCAGAGACTAACGGCCTCTGCTACAGGCGATACAAAATCGATACGAGACTATGTGCGGTTGCTCTGAGACAATGGATCATCGGGAACACAAGCGAGAGACAGCAAATATGGTGGAGGCGTCTCCTTGCTTATTACATACACTGTCGTGCGCCCTGCTGTTAGTGCTCGCATTTGCTTGCTGAAGTATCGTCAAACGCAAAGGTTGATCTCACACAGCGTAAGCGAGCTGAAACATCAAACTTACGTACGTGGAAGACGTGACGAACCTGCTCAATTTGCTCGTCTAGATCTTCAACCACGTGAGCAACCCAACCGCAGTGGTGGCGGCCGATGGCAGGAAGTCAGCCACTCCATTCGTCCACTTGCACGACTCGTCATAGAGGAAATCCATGCTCTTGCTCAGCGACGGGTGCAGCGTAGAGCGCTCGTTCTCATACAACCACATCACGGACGCCCACACGACCGTTGCAAGCGCAGGATACACACTGTTGAACTTGTGGTCTGTAAACGGCTTGTAACCGCGTGCAGCGAGCACCTTGACGACGCTGATGATGATTCGCGAGAGCAGGTACATCACGATCTGGTAGTTCACGCTCGAGTATTTCCCCCAGACGAGGTATCCGCCGACGCCGCCCGCGACAGCGGCGTGCCAGTGGGCCGCTGGCTTCCCCACGATCGCCTTCGCTGGTCCTTCTCGGAGCTCCTGCGTTTGGCGCAGCACTGCGAGCACCGCCTTGTAGATACCGACGAACACAGCCAGGTTCTTCGAATGTTCAAACGTGAGTCGCACCACTCCGCGCAGTTTCTCGCGTACCGTGCCGTTCTGGAAGAGAAAGATCATCACGAACGCTATAGACGAGCGCACATACACACATAGAGAGTTAATTCTCAAGCCCATTCATATATTCCACACACGTAGACTACAGGGCGGTTTTGGTTGCCACCATGCAACCATGAAGAGCGAGAACGCTGTCGTTCGAGCAGTGCCACTTACCATGCGGTGCGCGGATCTTCGTGCCGTAGTAGGAGCCATTGCGGATGCCGCGCAGGATGCTGAGCACGACGTCCTGCATTCTTCCTGTTCAATATCGTCTTGCTTTCGCGGGTCGTCTTCTGCAGTCAGCTTCTCAGCTTCCCTAACAACTCACTTTCATTCTCAACACAATTCCTAGCGGGTCCGTTAAACTAGGGCACTTGAACTCCACTGCCCTTGCCACGCCATCGACGTGGCAGCTTCTTCCAGCTCTGATTGGTGGATCTGTCAGTTAAGATATGTAAAACGGGACGCACCACACTAAAGTGGGAGCTTCGTGAGTTGAAGTTTGGGTCAGGCTTTGCAAACGCAACAGTGCGGATTCCACATTCGACACCATCAGCTACATCGAATGACGTGGTTACGGTCAATGCGAGGACGACGAGGGAACTGTGGTGGGACCACTAGGACCACCATCACGGACATTGGCAGCATGGGAGAGATCGTTGTACGCATGCGTGATGAGCGCGTAGATCTGCTTGACGCGGGCGCGCAGACCGACGGTCTCGGCGCTCGACCACTTGTCCGGATGCCATTCGAGCGACTTGCGATGGTACGCACGTCTGATCTGCGACTTATTCGCGCCTTCGTCCAGGCCGAGACAGGCCCAGGCGCTCATATCTGCGCTCGGAACGCTCATGTCGCTGTGTGCACAGGAGAGAGTGTGAGTACGTTTAGCGATTGAGCCTGAGAATGAGGGACGATGCGAATGCGACGACGTCGCCCGGCGCAATCAACGAGTGACTGACGTACGTGAGAAAATGGTAGGCGGCGCGATGTATCGCAAAGACGAGGCGCGTCGATGTCATGCCTTGAAGTTGCAGCCCGCCCGAGTGCTTCTGCCAGTACGATCCGCATCCCAGCGCGTCCAAGTAGTGCCGATTCGAAAGCTCGAGATACTGGAAGTGTTCCGAGTCGACAAACACAGGCGAATCTTCTATAGTAACGCACTCTAGACGTGTAAAGAGGGCTTTACAGCGTCGTATGCGAAGGCGCTCTCGCATGTCTTCGTGGATCCGGATTCGAGCGATTTTGTCAGCAACTTCAATGTGAGATGACGATGTGCCGAAAGTGATGATGAAATTTCCTGGTTCGGCGAAAGACATGTCTCGGAAAACTGCAGACCCGTTGGCGATCGGCGCGTGAGATTGGCCGTGCAGCACTCTCTCTGACTCAAGAATGGTGTCGTCTGTCGGCTTTGCTGCGATGTGGAGATAGCCACCGTTCCAAGCCAGCATCTCTTCGCCAAACTGGTCGTGAAGTCGCACGTGGATCATTATCAAACAATGTGGGACAAGCTCGCGGCACTTGTACGACACTTGGGCGATCTCGAGCGACGTGGGAGTCGGCACTGCGAGACGGCATTCGTTCACAGTCGCTCGGGTGATAATTCCACGCTGCCGTATCTGGTGCGATAGACAGTGTGCTGGTGTGGCCGACTCTGCGTTCACACACAGCGCTGCGATCATTTGCCATGAGACTTGGGAAGACACAGTAACACCTCGAGCACATTGCGCGGGTTGATCGCTGCTTGCGAAGCGACACAGCGCGAGGATATCAGCGACCTTCATTCCAAATGGCGCCGCCATCGCACATGCTGCTGGCGACGTGGACGACGCGCGATGACAGAGCTGGGCCTTCTCCATCACAGACGAGATTCGTGTCACATGGTTCAGCGCGCAGTCTGCAGGCGCCTCCGAATCTGCATGCTGACAGAGCACTGCCTTTGCCTGGTCTGAGAACGCACTTGGCGCATTACGATAGCAGAGCACGGGAGCCGAACTGTTGGCTCGATCACAGAGTGCAACAGCGTAGCGCTCCATGAATGACGTTGAGGCGGATTTCGCTAAATCTGCGATGCAGTGCGCTGGGGCTAACGATTTCGCTTGTCCACACAGCGCCAGAGCGTCTTCCACGGAGATTTTCTTCGAGTGGATGAAATGATAAAGCTTGGCATAGCATTCCTGAGAATTTGCAGACTTGGCTTTGTTGCACAATTGCACGCGTTGTCGCTTGGAGAGCGTCTGGTCGTGCTGGACCGAGGTCATGCAGGCAATCGGCGCAGCTGAAGTCGCGTGTTCACAGAGTTCGAATATCAAGTCTGCCGCTTCTCGGTTGATTTCCGAAAATGTGAAGAAGCCGAATAGCCCTTTGGCTCTTACGACACATTGTGCAGCGAGCATCGGCAAATCCAGATCGCCGTCGTCGAGCGTAGCGCTCGAACACAAGCGAACAAGCTGGGATAGGTTGAAGGCTCCTTGAGGCATCTTGCTGACACACGAGACGACCACTGACGCATTTCGTGTCTTGTGGCACAGCTGAGCAACCGATGGTCCACTTGGAGACGCCGGATCACGATCACTCAGTACACTGTCCAACTTTCGACGAAGTTGCAGAGCGCAGCTTACTGGTTCCACCGAACTCGAGCTCTTACAGAGGTATGCTGTAGTGTCTTCGTCCATCCAGCGCAGTTGTCGCGTAGCTGCGATTGCACATTCTTGGGGACTCGCGTTCTCACTCGCTCGTGCACACGCTTGTGAAATGATTCTTGCAGGTACGTTGCGACTTGCGAGCTGAGTTCCGCACAAAGTGATTGCTGGGATCTGATCCATCGATGCAGCGTAGCGACACATCTCGAAGCGCTGCAGTGGACCAAGGGCGCGAGGGGCTTGATCCACACACGTCGCGAGCGCTTCTACGTCTCCTTTGAAGCCTTTGCAGAGCTCAGCGATCCTCGGCGTCGCTTCGTGCACCAAATGATTTGGTGAGAACGCGGTGAGTCTGCACCATCTCAAAAAGCATTCTGCTACCCTTGTGTCATGAACGTCTTGGCAAATGCTCAGCAGCGTGTGCGTCAAGTCCACTTGCTGGCGGATCTGGTACGGGAACGCCAGCCAACAGAAAGCAGGACCGGTGTTGATCGCGCGCGAGCATAGCTGGATCACCATCTCTGCGCGCTGCTGCTGTGTTCTCGCTGGGAACGCATTTGCTGCTCGTAGCACCGTGGAGGCACATAGCGCCGGTGCAACATCGGATTGCTCATCGACCAGTCGACACAGCTGCTCTCTCTGCTCTTGTAACAGGATCTGCGGAGCTGCTTGCACGCACACGCTTCTCGGAGTCCGCGTCGCTGTAGCGCATTCTTTGAGCACAACGATGAGCCAGAGACACAAGAGGACATGGAACCACCTCGACAGACGCATCGAGTCGAAGGTGCAGGCAGCAAGCAGCTCGACTTTCAATGGGGAGCTTTCTGCAGCGACTCTTCAGGTAAGTGAGTTCCCAGTAACCGATCGTGGTAAAGCCTGAATGAGGGAAGACAAACGTGAAACCCGGTGAACAAAGCACTCACAACGTCATCATGTCTGTTTTGATTTTGTTTGCAGTTGCTCACAGTAAAAACTGATCCACCCTTCGCGCTTGGAATGGCACCAAGCCACAATTTTTCTTCTTCACTTTCGCCTTTCGGTGAGCCGACGATCTCCAGCAACAGCAATCGCGTGACGGACCGGACACCAAACTGACAGTGCGTGCTGTGTGCTGTCGACTTACTAATACACCATCGATCCATCGCCGCACTCGAACTCTAAGAAACAAAAGCCACAGCAAAGCACGACTGAGAGAGATCGAGCAAGAGAGAGCTCCGTTCGCATCTCTCCTTTCTCTCTGCTGGGTGGCGTCACCTTGCGTGACGTGACGAGAACGTCCAACCGCTTCCAGCTCGACTAGTTCTCGATCAGCGTGGGCGACAAATCGCTAAAGTACGGGTGCTTCATTGCATCCGCGGCCGTGATGCGCTTTGCCGGGTCGTACTGCAACATCTGCTCCAGAAGGTCGACGCCGTCCTGCTCCAGCGTCGGCACCAAGTGGCTCAGACTTTCAGGCATCGGGTACACTGGGAAGTCTCGCTGTGTGCAACAATATTTGAGACGGCGTTAAACCAAGTAGCAGTAAGCGTGGGCAGCTCATCGAGCCAATCAATGCGGGCAGCGCTATTAAAACGAGCAGCTACAACATCGTTTGTCAAAATACGTACTCGGTAGTCGGGGAGGTCGACGATCGCCGGGTAAATATCGACACTGGGCGTCCCGAGCAGGCGGAAGATGCGGTCGAGCTGGTCGGTCTCGGACGTGCCAGCGAAGAGTGGTCGGCCGTTCGCCATCTCTGCGAAAATGCACCCAACGCTCCAGATGTCGACCGGCGTCGAGTATTTTCTATTCGCACGATGCAACAAGCGCCACAAACGAGTCAGCAAAAGCTACATACAATTACCAATCGCAGGCATGACAGCATAACAGAATGAGGACGTACCGGGATCCCATGAGCACGTCTGGCGCACGGTACCAGAGCGTCACTACCTCGTGCGTATAGCTTTTTCAGAGCAACGATAAGTGTAGCAACACAGCAGCAAGTCAGTGATGCGCATGCGTCCAAGGTGACATTGCAGTCAACGCGCCATGGTAATCTAATCATACCTTCGCACTGGGATGCCGAACGCGCGCGCGAGCCCAAAGTCAGCGAGCTTCAGCTCGCCTTCTCGGTTGATCAGCAAGTTCTGCGGCTTCAAATCGCTGTTGTCCACCACGTTTAGGCAACAACGCTCAGGACGATTATCACAAGCTCAGCAGATGCAGAGCAAAGAGTTTGCAGCACGTACCGATGCAAGACGCGGTGCTGGTGACAGTACGCAATGCCGCGCAAGAGCTGATACAGGAACGACTACAGAGCATAGCGCGACAACAACGAGAACATCATCAGCACACAGCAGCACATGCCAATACATTCACACAAGCGCACCTTGAGGATCGGTCGCTCCAATCCCTTCTCGCACACGTCCAGGTACTTCTTCAGATCCTGGTCCAGGTACTCGAACACGAGCGTGAGCTTGCGCTCCGTGTGCACGATGTTGTAGAGACGCACGATGTTGCAGTGCTGCAGCTCCTTGAGCAACGAGATCTCGCGGATGGCCGTGGACGGGATGCCCTCGTCCTCGGCCTCGAGCCGGATCTTCTTGAGCGCGATCACTTCACCCGTCACGCGGTCCTTGGCTTTGTATACCACGCCGTACGTGCCCTCGCCGATCTTCTCGAGCTTCTGGTAGCGCTCCATTGATGCTACTGGTGCCGGTGGTGGTGCTGGCACGTGGGCACTAGACAGCGAGAATGAGAGCTTGAGCTGACACGAGCGTTCAGCGGCAGCTGGGCGCGAGTGAGTGAGCTACGCTTGCTTATGTCCACGAGAAGCAATGGAATTGCGCACAGATAGCAGCAGCTGCGGATGGAGCTCTTGGTTTGTTTCCACCCGTTCTTTCTTCGCCAGCTGCCTCAAATCTCAAATGTTTGAATAACCAAGCACCAATCACATAGCGCCAAGATTATTCGAGTTCAACAGTGGCGACTTGTATGTGTGACACTACGCTACACGTGTTTGAGGTTTGCAACAAAATCCGCAAATTATGGATGCTGCCTGTGAAGTGTGTACCTACTATCAGGACAATTTAGAATGGCTTCCAAAACGCTTTTTCGCTTTCTGAATTTTGCAACTGTGCCACACTTCTCATTCTCACATCGCGGAGAACGAGCAAATCACGACGAGAAGCGTCGCAGCGGGAGCCGCGCTTCATCGATCTCGAGCGCCAGCTGCGGGCGCGCGGCGAACAGATTCGCCTGCGATGGTGCACCGTCCTTGCTCACTGTTGATGCGCCGCCACTGGCACTAGACGTCGCGTAGAGACGCGGCAGGTATGCCTCGTACGCTGGCATGAAGCGGTCGACAAAGTCGCGCACCTGCGCCTCCGAGAGCGCGGGCTTGCCAGCGGCGCGCAGGTGCTGCTCTTGCTCGTCACGCCACCTGGTGTGCAATTGCATGCGTATGTGTGTATTATATACAGAGCCCGTTAGTTTTGTGTTATGCGGCTGCTTCGTGATGCACACAAGCAGGACAACCACACACAACACGCACTTGTAGACCCAGTTGAGGTCGCCGACCTTGATCGTGATGAGGCCGTGGAGCTGCTCGTAGAGCTGGTCGAACTCGCGCAGCGCGTCGTTGATCGGCTTCAAGTAGGTACTGATGCAATTGGCGAAACACAACGATGCCCATGCAACATGTAGCCATGTGAGTGCGAATGAGCAACAGAGAGAAAGAGAGTGGCATTGTGGAGGTGAGAGAGATGGATGGATAGATAGAGAATGAATGTACGCACCTGAGGTGGTCGCTAGACGCAAACGCCTGGAAGCCCATGCACCAGCCTTCAATGAGCAGCACGTCCAGCGGACCTAGCCATTATGGTCACAGCGAGCACAATGACACAGTTATGGAACTATTGCAGCACCCTTCAGCCAAGCAGTTCAACACAGCACCTTGCTTCTTCACCCACTGGGACTTTGGTGCGCGGTCGCCTCGCCCGCCGTGCAGCGACTTGTCGTACCGCGGCACGAGGATCTCGCCAGTCGACGTCTTGCACTCGTGGATGAAGTCCATCAGCAGCTTCAGATCCTGCGTCCCTGGATTTCCGCGATACTAACAACAGCAGCACGAAACACAAACATGAGTCACACGCTCATGATCGCATGGAAGACATTACTGACAGACAATACGGCATGCACCTGCAGCAGCGGGTTCTCGGGGTTAGCCTGCGCGAGCGCGACCTGGTCTTCGCGCGTGCGGTACACGTCATCGAGCGACACGACCGCGCACTTCTTGCCGTTGAACTCCAGCAGCTCCTCCAGGTATGTGGCGATCGTGGTCTTACCGCTTCCCTGTACGCAGCTCAAGCCTACAAGCACGCACGAAGGCGGCTTTGTCGTCTGCGCGCGTCGCGACGCGTCCACGAGCGCGTCGGTCCACTGGAAGATCGGCAGGTAGTACTCGTCGATACGGCGGCGCAGCGTTTCTTCGTTCACAGCCGCAGCTCCAGCTCCAGCAGCAGCGCGCAGGTCGCGCCGCATGAGCTGCTCCAGGTGGGCGCGAAGCGTGGCGGTCGTCGTCGTCGCCGCCATCGTCAAATGTGAGCTGCTCACCATATCGGATCAATAGTTGAGCTCCTCCCATAATCTGCATCCCTCTCTTTGCCCAAACCTTCAAAGACCATACTTGACAAGTATGGGTTTTTGATCTGGAGAGATCTATACTGGATTATTGGGTGATCATTATTTTGATGCAAGATTATCTGAGTCGGGTGATTGGGTGATTCAATTGTTCCTTTGTTTGCGCTCCTGTTCTCTTGATCATGAATGTATCCAACCAAGGAGGTCAGAACGAGAGAAACAGCGGAATCTTCAAGTCATGGACGTTCGCGAGGAAGCGCAGGCAGCTCCACCAGCAACTGAAGCTCAGGTGCTAGCGCAGCAGATTGGAAGTGGTGAGGTGGTGGCGCTACCAGTAAGGAGGGCACAGGAGGCAGACGCCGAGGCGATCGACGACGACGACGACGACTGGTCGTTCGTGGACGAGCAGGCAGAGTACGACGCACAAGAATACCCAGGCGGCGGTGGCAGCGCTCTATAGATTTGTAGCAGATGATGTACTTACTCGTTGGATCTATGTATATGGATCTGTTTTTGCTCTGTGCAGGATCATCGCGTCCGTGTCGACGAGCAGCGCATACGAGGAAGTGCTGACAGAGCCTGTTGACGAACACAAACAACCAGCGACACGGACGGACGAGCCAAACACCGACGCGCCAGACACCGACGCGCACACGCACATACAGCAACAAGACGCTATGGTAGGTAACCTACTGGTGTTATGGTGCAGCTCGTATGTATGTATGGGCGCGTATTGGACGGAATGGTAATCGTCTGTCTGTTTGTCGTGCGTTACGGTGAACAGGTACACGAATCTGGCAACAAGGCACCAGCAGAAAGCGCGCCAATAACCGAAGAACAAGTGAGCTTCACACCACCAGAGTGAGTATGAAATGTGAGCTCAAGCATGTTACTAGCACATGGAAGCACCTGACCAGTGCCGTGGATTTATTTCTCCATTCTCCCTTGCAGCACCAGCGCTGCTGTCCCTCACGACTATCTACGGATCCGTCTTCGTGTTGGTACGTTCACAAGACACGCAGTCGCGCCTTGGGGAGTTGTCACGAATTATTGACACTGCCCATGTTGTATATTTATTACACGGTGACAGGCGAGCAAACGCGACCTGCGTGGTTCAAGGCAACACAGATCGTGGATGATTTTGTCGCCGAGGTGGGTTGCCACAATTTTGTTTTCTCGCCGGATTTTTCTTCTTGCTAGCCACCATCTCATCCACAGACGCATCATGAAACCATCTCACTCACGCAAGACTGTTTTTTCTGTTGCTGCTTCTAGTTTTTCACCGACGCAGTCGCTGAAGGCAAGAAGGTTCGGCTCATCTACATGGTACGATACATGGCATATCGTTATGCGTCCACCTGCGAAAGACACATTGGTAAGTGGATCTGACCATTTGCTTTTAAATCTCAATGACCTCACAGGGCATGCTGCTTATTCGCGACCGGTGCATGGGCGAGTACGGCATTGAAGAGGACGGCGTGATCCACTGCGTGATCACGGAAGCACGTACGTATTCCTTCCCACGAAATTCTTGTCCACCTCATGAGGACACTTTGCTTATTGACGACCCTCCATCTATAAACAGCTTCAACACCACACCACAACGCCGGTCAGCAGAACCTCGAGCTCAAGGGTTTCTCGAACCCGGTGAACACGCTCCTGATCCTCACGGGCGTGGGGCTCTACGGTCTCTGGACGCTGCTCTATCACTTCCCGCACTTATTTTCCTGGAAGTCGATCGTGCTGCTCTCGCTCTTCAGCGCCGCGCACATGTCAGCCATGGTCTCGCGCTTCTCGTCTTCCTTCCCGGTCTCGTCCTAAGCTCAACAACGTCGTCTACGACAGCAGCACCACATCACCAACATCGTCACATGAACAACATCGTCATCATCAGCAACATCACACCATCACACCATCAACAGAGTTTGTCATTTTGCGTTTCCTCTCGACAATGCTGTTCTTTGCTGCTCACACGATGTTATATTTTCAATTTGCCACCCTTCTCAGTCGGCTGGGGTGCTGCTTGACGAGCTGGAAATTGGACACGGCCTCGCAATGGGTGGGGGTGATCAAGAGAAGGAGAATGAAAGGTGTGTATTCAAACGCTAACGAGAAAATAAAAAAGGTGGGGCTGGGTGGGTCTTCAAGGTCATTCGTCTTCGGTCACTCTCACTTTCTTTCACTCTCTCTCACTAACATCAAAAGATAGAACGTGGCGCTATTGCGGGAGCTGGCTGTGCTTGTGTGTCGTCTGTCGGTGGTACCTTCTTAGCAGGTTCGCTTGGGGATCAGTCGATGGGATGGCGTGCGGTGGCTTGGTAAATGTACAAAAAGTCCTCAACATGCTCGCACGTGTTGCTGGGTAGGTGAACGCAATCACATCAGGTCGGCTGAGGCATGTTGCTGACTTGGTTTCATTTTCGCCGACTCAACAGGAACGACGCGCCGGCGATCGCAGCAGCAGCAGCGGCGTAGTACACCATCCCCAGCGCCGAGTCATTTCGGTGTGCAAACGCATGGCGTGTGGCACCGCGCACTCCACGCTCACCGATGCGCGACACTCGGTACGGAACGATCAGCCGAATGTACTTGTTACCCCACGTCTTGGCTCTTGTGACCGCGTCTTTCAGATCGTCGTCCTTGAAGAGCAGCACCTGTATCAACAAATGGACATACAGCACCGTTAGAATCACATTCAAGAAGCCTAACGCAGAACATAGCACCATTGCACGTACATGATCGCCTTCGTCGTCCACATAGTGCACTTTTCGGATCGTGTGGTCTCCAAGACGGTTCTGGACATCGCGCAACAAATCCTTCAACGACTCGGCCGAGCTCGTGAACCGGTGGTTCGTCCCGTAGCAATCTGCCAGCTTGTACACAAACACATTTGGTGTGCCTTCCTGCGCAGGGTTGTCTGGAGCAGTCGGGTCCGTTGGATCATGTGTGATGAGGCTGTACGACTCGACGAATTCATCCCACGTCTGA
Source organism: Globisporangium alternatum (assembly GCA_023334315.1). NCBI lineage: Eukaryota > Oomycota > Peronosporomycetes > Pythiales > Pythiaceae > Globisporangium > Globisporangium alternatum. Next base: position 6,473 of record JAASGT010000338.1, on the reverse strand, counting down.
CGACCAACCACCGGTCCGCTTTCGCGCATCGGCGGCGCATTTTCTGTGAGCCCACTTGTACTGCTTCCGTTGTCGTGCTCCTCGACGACAACCGCTTCACTGTCATTGCCGTCGTCCTGCTCTTCACCCTCGGCTGCTTCAGATTGGTTCAAACTGTTGCGAAATTTGTCCCACAACGGCTGCACGTTGTCGTTCTTTGCTAGCTGGAACGTGCCCATTTGTTGCACGACCCCGCACGTCACTTGCAGCACATCGACAAGTCCCACAAGCTTTACGTTCTCATCGAACACGGGCACGTGCAGAAAGCGCCCGTTGTGCATCGAGTGCAGCGTTTCAAGAATTGTTGTGCCAAGCGTCGCAGAGTACGGGTTCGTCGTCATTACATCTGTGAGCAATGCGAGCTTCGGGTCGATTCCCTCGGCGACCACGCGACGCATCAAGTCCTTTGACGTGAAAATCCCGACCATTTCACCGGCATCGTTGCACACCATCACCGCGCTCGTTTTCTTCTCGAGCATCAGCTTCGCCGCATCCAGAGCTGTTGATGCGGGACCGACAATCGGAACCGTTGTGCCTTCTGTGAGAATCGCTGATAGCGTCGGCAAAAAGAGCTGTTCATATACACTCATCGTTGTCAGCAATGGTGCTAAATTATTTTCACATTAGGGAGCTCACCTTTTGCCGCAGCGTCTCGAACAAGTTGTCGCCTGCCGAGCCAGACATATGCCGCTCCAACTGCACGCACATGCGTAAACAAAAGTTAAACCAATTGAGCTACGCAATGACAACTCGATGTCAAATATGCAGACCAACGCACCTTCTTCACAGCTTCTGATAAACGGTCGGGAGATAGCTCATAGCCGTGCTCAATCTTGGAAATCGCATCATAGAGGCACTTTGCAATGTCCAGGATCCCGACCACTATCCAAACGAAATGTCCAGGACAGTTAGTGACCATTCCCAGCTCAAGTTTGAACGACAGTCACACAAGCACCAACCTTTTTCGTTGTCGGTCACGGGCAAGTGGCGGAACTGGCCCGAGACCATTTTCTTGAGCGCGTCGATCGCGCTCGCATTCGACGCGACGCAGGACGGATTCGGCGTCATGACGTCGCACACGCGCGTCAGCTTCGGATTCTTGCCCATAGCCACGACTTTGAACGCAATGTCCTAAATAAATAAGTACACCACACATCATTAGTAAGGTACATCACAACACAGCGGTCGTGATGCAACCAATGCATAACGCACCCGGTCTGTGAGAATGCCAGTCAAGAGCCCATTGTTGTCGAGCAGCAGCGTCGCGTCCGTCTTCTTCTCAACCATGCTGCGCACGCACTGCGCGACAGAGATTTGATCGCTCTGCAAGAGCGCGGTCGCCGGCTGCAGGCGCTGCTTCGTGCTGCCACTCGAGCTCCTCTTGCTGCGCTTCTGCGAGTGCGGTGACGAGCGGCGCGGCGACGAGCGGCGCGGCGTCGACTGCCTTGTGCTACTGCTGCTATTACTGCTTCCGTCTGTGATGCTGACACTGTTTTCATGTCGCTGCATGCGCGGCGTCGACGGTCGTGCACTAGTATTGCTCTGCTGCTCGTCTTGGGTCTGCTCCACAGTCGTCATCGTCGTTGTCGCGCTCTTTACAGCACCAGTAGCCGTCGTCATGCTTCTCGGTATCGCCGCATTGTTCGCGCTCGTGGCTTCTGTCGCTTGCTGCTGCTGTATGCGCTTGGTCACTTTCTTGGTCGAGAATACGACGTGCTGCCGCTGGTTCTTCTTCATGTTTTGAGTACGTGCCACCAAGACGCAAGCTTTTGTTTGCGCACAGCTCTTGCAATACGGCGCCGAATGGAGCGCAGAAGGTGTCGTTCGATGTGCAGAGAGCTGCTCTTTGCTGCCGCTCGTGCCGTGTGTGCTTGAATGTGTCGCTCCACAGCTGTTTGAGTACTTGTGCTCGCTCGCCTCGTTTGGTTGCCTCGTGGCGCGTTCGCTCGCTCGTCGCCTGGAGAAAAGAAGGAAATGGACATTTCCAGCTGCAAAGTAAAATAGCTTACGTGAGGGAGAACACGCGGACAACGAATGTAACCGTTTGATTCTAAATTCGTTTGTCGATATTTGAAATATAACGAGTGAATGACTTGAAGATACACGAGAATCTGAGAACAGCACTAAAGGTCGCAGTATTTTACGTTGTACCTTACAGAAGAAGCGGGACAAAGTTCAAAAAAAGTTCAGTTGCTGATTGATGTGTGTGACCTCTGACTGATCTCACAACATCTATTTGCTTCACGTGCTCGTTTTGTGTAATTATTTGTATTTAGCTGTTTGTTTACTATAATTATATATATTTATGTGCTTATTTGTTGCTTTTTTTCTTCTCGACGCGCCTGCAAAATGTGATATTTGCGGCTGCTTCAACGTGTGCGGACGGCCCAGATCCTGCGAAACCACATACTTGCTGCCTCGTTTGTACGTTGTTGCGCATTCAGAAGACGCACATGAATGCGCAAGTGTTTTTCTACTTTATGTGCTTGCTTGTGTTGCGCATCTGAACGTTTCGCAGCAAGCAACTTGTTTTAACCCATTCAACCATCGCAGAGTTGGACCAACTGTTCCGTGCATCGAGGTTCCGTTTCCACTCATTGGCTGTTTGTTTCGTTTGCTTGTGCCAGCACAACCAGCAACAGGTGTCAAGGTCCCTTGCGAGTGCGCAACTTGTAATCCTGAGAAGCCGAGTGCAGCTATGTGTGCAGATCCATTTTTATTTTATTTGTTTTCGTTGCCAACAAGAGCTCACGAAGCCCCATATTCAGATTCGTATCTACACGCCACTCAATCTCAATGTTCTCTCTCTCTCTCACTCTTGCTATTGCTACTGCAGAGAGCACGCAAAGCCTTCGTCACTCAGTTCACCTGCATTTGCATCCGCATCAGCTGCTGGGAACGGGACGTCCGCAAACGAGAACTCGTCGTCAAACTCCAATGCGAAGAACGCGCTCACCTTCGCGAACTTGGCCGAGTTAGACCAGCCAGGGTATTGCGAGCGCAGGAAGAGACGCACCGAGTCGCCCAGGTCCACGTGGCGCAGCAGCCCCTTTGGGTCTTCGTAGCACTTGAGGTGGTGGCGGAACGCGCGGTGCGCTCGCACATTGTAGAACGCGACCACGCGCGCGGCCTCCACCGTGCCATCCACGTCTGCGGGCTCATCGCTATCATCACTGTCGTCGTGTAGCGCGGCAGCACGAACGCTATTTTCATCGTGGTCTGCATTGCTCTCTGCTTCCAACTCGGTTCGATTGACAGTCGATACGTCTGATAACGCCACGGCCACGGGCTTGTGGACTGCGACTTCGAGCCACGTGCACGAGCCCTGGTACGTGCCGTTGAGCTCGTGGTCCAAACTTGCCCACCCTTGGTCCTTCGACGTACACTCGACTGCCAAAAAGATGCATTTCGACACCGTAATGCCCGTTGGGAGTGTCAATTCTTGCCTCGCCGGTACGTCCAGGCGCAGATATTCCTGGTCCATGTTGTCGCGGCCGTAGACGCGCTCCTGCGTCTCATTGTGGAATGACAGAAACATGCCGGCGAACTCCAAAATGCTGCTGACGACGTCCACAGGACAGTTGCGCTGCGTCACGAGCACCGACGCCGTGTACACGATCTGCGGGAGCGTTGTGTGTGGGAGTCGGGCCGTCGCTTGCTCTGCGTCCGTGAGCTGGTGCACACCGCCTGGTGACGTGCAGGACGCGTCATCCGCGGACACGAGGAAGATACCGGTGTCGTCCGTCCTGTCGTCGTCTGGAGGTCCTCGGAGGTGCTGGAAGCGGCGGCGGATGGGGCGAAGGCGGTGCTCGGCCATTTCCCTCTCTTCTCGGTCGATGTGATGTGGGCGTGCAGGTTTTCTTTGCTGTGCGCGGATCAAAGACATCAACACTCTTCTTGAAGGGCATCTTTCTTTTTATGGCTTCGTTTGTGGCACTTCACAAACAAGTGGCATACAAAAAACAAGTGAAAAACTCGACGATCGAGATTCATTTGCGGACATTTGAGACATGACCACAGAAGGAAAAACGTGCAAATGCTGTGAGGACATTTTAATAGAGAGATGAAGATAAAAAGGAAATCAACGCGTTTTCTGCGCTTGCTATGAAAGTTTCACAGTGAAACAAAAAAATGTCTATTTCTTCGAGGATCTCGAGCACCGACCCGTTAAATTGCAGAAAATTCCTTACATTCACGCGTTTTTTTACGTCTACAGAATTGGTAGTCCGTTCGGATCCCACACCTTTAGCACTCCATTTCACCCATTTATTCTATTGACTACACCAAAATGACATTGTAAATCCAATACAAACCCCCTTTTATAATCTCTACTCATTACCACAACACTTGCCCATCTTGAAGTTTTTGCTGATGTGTCGCAACCGCCACGCGTGATTGGCCACAATTCCTGCCCAACAACCGCCTCGCAAAGCAAACGGTCGAAAGGCTGTTATGCCTCACGAAACGACGAGATCCAATCTTCCGACGCCACTACTCCATCATCACTTCCTGTCGCGCCTTCCCACTCGAGACCATGAGACGCCGTCACGTGCCTGTGCTCACGCTCGTGCTCACGCTCGTCGTCGCGCTCGTGGGCGTCGCGCACGCTGACGACCAAGCGGCAGCGCCCCAGTTGCTGCGCCACGAGCCCAATGCCGCTGACGTGCTCGAGCCTCTCCTTATTGACCCAGCAGAGCCACCGATCGATGGGGCGGACTTCACGGCGAACGCCGCCGCGTTTGCGCGCCACGAAGCGCTCGGCATGGCGCTGGCGGGGTTCGCGATCTTTGTTGCTGCTGGCGGCGGCACGGGCGGCGGCGGCATCTTGGACCCGATCTACATCCTCATCATGAAGCTCGACGCCAAGGTCGCGATCCCGCTCTCGAGCATTACGATCGTCGGCGGTGCGATCGCGAACTTACTAATTAACGTCCGCCGCACGCGCAAGAACTCGACCAAGCCGCTGATTGACTGGGACTTTATCCTCGTCATGCAGCCCATGTTGCTAAGTATGTTTTCAGTGTTGTCGCTCGATCATGGACACTGGATTGCGGATTCACATGATGGTGTACTTATTTATGTAGTGGGCGCAAGCATTGGCACGTTCATCAACAGCATCGCGCCGACGTGGCTGCTCTGCATCCTGCTCGTGATCGTACTCACCGCCACGGGCATCCGCACACTGCAAAAGGCGATCACCGCGGGCCGACAGGAATGGTGGTTCCCACACAGCAGCAATAGCTCGGAGCGCACGACGCTCGTAGGTGCCACCAGTTCATTCAGCGGCGGCAGCGGCACGACCGGGTACGCGAATGGCACTGGTGCCCGCTCAACGTCGTGGAAACCACCAGCAGCACGAACAACAGCAGCAGGGACCGGCAGTCAAACACAGGAGCCTAAAGTGGAGATCCCGTGGCGCAAGCTCGGCATGCTCTTTGCGCTCTTCGCGGGATTCGTTGGACTCAGTCTGCTGCAGCTCGTGGTACCGCAGACCTCGTTCCTGTTCTTCATCGTCGCGTTCCTGCCGACGATCCTGCTGATCGTGTTTTCTCGGTACGCGATGAAAAACGTGCTCGATACGTTCCGCAAGCAGCAGAACCCGTACTACCTACTCACGCCCGGCGAGATCCAATGGACGCCGCACTCGATCCGCTACTTCCCACTTCTATTGATCGCCGCGGGCATGATCTCAGGCATGTTTGGCATCGGCGGTGGCATCATTAACGCGCCGCTCATGCTCGAGATCGGCATCGACCCGTCCGCGGCCTCGGCCATGACAGCGACGACCGTGCTCTTCTCGAGTGCAAGTACGTGTACTTACTGATCGTACTTTCGAACTGCTGGATCAATTCCGATCACTGACTGTGTTGTATTGATTTGCAGTGTCGTCGTTCAACTACACGCTGCTGGGTTCGCTCAACTTTGGCTACGCGGCCGTGATGTTCCCCATCGGCTTCGTCATGACGTTCATTGGCCACGTGTGTCTACTGCGAATTGTCCAGAGATACAAGTGCCCGTCACTCATCGTTTTCTCGATCGCGATTATCGTGCTCGTGAGCGCCGTCGCCATGAGCATCGAGAGCATCAAGGAGCTCGTGAACGCATAGCTCACAGGCAGGCTATCCATGAGTAGTGGGGAGAGTCCTCCCACTCGAGTCATTCATTTAAAGTAAGTATTGTGCATTTCATATATTTTGGCAAAAAGGGGGTGTAAAATGAGCATTTTCCTTGTGAAAGGTTTTCATCAAGTCTTATCAACTCCATTGCTGTTACAGCGCAAACCCTTAATAAAGGGTATAGTTACGCTTTTTGGTAACGATTTCTGGTCGCTGAACGCTGAACTATTTATAGTGGATCCAAATGGATTAGCCGAATCTTGTGCAACTGTGTCCAGTGCATCTTCTGTGCACCACACCCCAACTAATTCGATCTGC
>JAASGT010000337.1:0-29331 GCA_023334315.1 Globisporangium alternatum | reverse complement strand
TCGAATTGGACGCGTGCCCATTCGGCCAATTCGTTACACGAGAGGGTCGGAGATTCTTTGGCTTTCTTGCAAATATGGAGGACTTGTTGTTTGGTGAGCCGGATGCGTGAGGAGGTCGAGTTGGTCATGTTGGCTGGGCTTCAATTTGAGATGTGAACGTGTAGCAACTTTTTATATGAACGTGAGCTGGAAGTCTGCCATTTTCATAGCGTGAACGCTGCTCGGAACATCTCAAGAACGAACAAATACTCGCCCTGGCTCCTAGAGCTTTGGCACCGGGGATGCCTACTCCGAGGTTGTTAGGTACATTAGGGCAACTTAGTGTATCGACCCAAAATAGGTCGCTCACTTGACATGACGGTACTTTGGTATCTCATGGTAACTTGGCGATCTTCTGAGGCGATTGGAGAAAGTTCAAGAGAGATCGCGAGCAACTGCAAGGGTTGAGGAGAAAATTTCACTCTTAACTTGATTTTTCTATTGAGGTTTCCCAGCCAGCATTCAAACAAAATACATTGCTCGCCCAACAACTTTTTGGCACTGCTAATTTAGTATAGCATTTAGCACTTGGTGCGGACAGTGATGCTAAAGCGAAATTAAAAATTTAGCAAAAGCTACTGGGCTACTATTATGATTAGACACTGTTCGCCTTTGACTTTGACTTCGCAGGTACAGGAGTGAATGTGCTGCGTCGCTGCCGCACGCTCAAATCCATGCGCGCGCGAGCATTTGGCCACTTTCACACCCGAACGAGCGCCAGCCCCATCCGCCGGCAGCCGAGCCAGCCCCAGCAATCATTTCCGCCCCCACGCCGCCGCTGCCTGCTCCCTCTAGGCCGCGCGGAGCTGAGGACGATGCCCCCCACGCCCCGCTGGCTGTGGCCATGAGAGCGCCACTTGCCGCCGTCGCTACCAGTAGCAGCAGCACGCTCTCCTCCGCGTCGCCGGCGTTCTCGCCGCACCCGCACGCTGCGGAGAGTGCCCACGGTACACTGAACCCGCTCATGGCGCTGCAGATCGTGGTTGCGGGGGAGATGGCGTCGATCAAGCAGCGCAGCAAGGCCGCGCTGCAGCTCGAAAGCTTCTTTCTGGCGCTCCCGCCCTCCGCGACACTCTTCACGTCGTACGAGCCATACTTGTCGGTGCTGGTGGAGATCGCGACGGCGCCGGCCAAGGCAACGAGAGAAGTGCAGGAGAACGTATCGCTCATGTTGAAGGCGCTCGCGAGCCACAGCCCGCACAAGTAAGTCCGTGCGGTTGGTACTCCGTGCGACGCGCTTTGTGTGAGAAGGGACCTGTTTGTTGATACGCTTGCTCGTGTGATCATGTGTCAGATTCGTCGAATGGATCGCGCAGAACCTTCACGCACATCCCGGTCAGGAGGTTTGGTTTGTCGCTTCTACCTGCAGCTTGCTGGTCGAGACCGAACGCCGGATACCGGTTGCAGAAACTGTTGAAGAGAGTGAAAACACGAGGAAGGATCACCCACGACATGCCTGGAGAGAGAAGACAATAGAGTTACTGGAGTTCGACACGACGGTTACGCGAGTCTTGAGCGTATGGCGAACGATCCTGGATTACACCGGCGACCCCGTGGTTGTCTCACACACTGTGCAAGCCCTCCAGCACCTCTTGAAGCAAGCCGGAACCGACAATGAGGCCCAGCGACAGTGGCAGACGATTGTCCTAAAGAAAATGCAACTGCATTTCGTCGACATCGCGGATGTCTTGGTCGGCTGGGCGATGAGTGCAAGTCCCCGAAGCTCGCTGCGGTAAGAAAATATTCTCAAAAATGATCTTCAGACGACATCAGGCTAACATCTTCGCTCGAATATTACAGGGAAGAGATCATCTCGCTGCTGGACGAACTGCGCCAATTGTGGGTGGACAACAGCGTGTTTAGCACGCAACTGCTGACTTCATTTGCAAATGTATGTTTTCCTTCTTGGTTTGACCGCTGATATGCAGCACGTTCACTAACCCCCTCCTTTTTCCGCACATCACTGCAGGATATTGTCCCATTGGCTGCATCAAGTACAGCTCTTGGCTCTGATGAAAGTAATCGCCTCAACACTTTGCTGGTGTGCTTCATGATGGTTGCAAAGTCCGTTCCTGATCTCGGTGAGTCACCCTTGTCGTCACGTATTATGAGCTGCTGGGTTTGGAAGCTTTTTCTTTTCTTTGTGTTCTAACCGAGTCCCGATTATTCTTTTTCCAGCTCTGGCAGCAACGGGAGGAGATCTGAGCGTCGTCACGAGGGTTGTTGAAAGCGCAGTGTCGTCTCGTCATACAGCTTACTCGTAAGTTAAACATGCACACGGTGCAACCGAGAGTGCCTTTAATGATCTAACTAAGCGTATTGCTGTGTGACTAGGGTGTACTGCATTTCCAAATGTGCGGAGTATCAGCTGTCGATATCACTTGCGGACCCAAGAAGATTTTCGCCGCTCCTGGTCAAATCCGTGCGCTTTCTGCTGACCCAGACAGCGTTTCTCTCAAAGAGTCACGAATGCGAGGTTGACGGCGTGTCTTTCATTCTCGAAAAATCGCTGAAGCTGTTGCAAAGTGGAATTAGAGCAATGGAAGACATGACCCAGTGGAAGACGGACGCTATCGGGGTGCTGAAAGACACACTCCTGCCCACTGGAGGGAACCGCAAGAATTCAAATCGAGACGAGAAGGTTATCGAGGCCTTGCTGTCGTTTACGTGCTCGAATGCGCCGAAGCTGCTGCTTCAGTTGGTCGTCTCTCTCGTTCGAGTTGGAGGTGGAGACGCGCTTCAGGTAGATGAACGATGGTGTGTAACATGTTGTGCTTGATTAACCACTAACTCCTGCCTGCCTTCTGTGAATATAGATCCTTGCAGTAGATGCGCTCAACAATTCCACGACACCGCGAGTGGAAGGACGGGGCTACAACTTTTTCTGCGCAACATGCTTCATTGTTGCCGTGAGAAGCCAGAGTGCCAGTTCATTCCAAGATGACCAGAGTTTTGGAGTCATTCTGCGCAACGTGACGAAGCAGTGGACACCAAGAGTCAGCTCCGAGACAGAACGCTGGTACTTTCGCATCCTGCTCAAGATTTCGCGAGCCTGTATGCGTTGGTTTGATCGCAGAATGGAAATGAAACCGAACATCAGAGCGCTCGTTGATGAACTGAGCATCAGTATGCTACGGTTCGCTGCAGGACATCCATCACACAGCGAAAGCACAGTTGCTGTTCCACACGTCACCGAAAGCGAAGCACTTGAACTGATCGGCTTTCTACTGCTGAGAGAAAGCATGTTGATGCAAATTCCGCAAGAGGTCTTATTCCTGGTTGCCGAGAAGGTCAAGTTGAAGATTCGAGAATCGAAGACTGAGACTCGCGATTGCTGTCTTCGTATTTTGAAGGCACTGGCTTCACGATGGGGCTCGTCAGCTCTCGGGGCTCGTTTTTTCGAGATTGGGCTCGATTTGGTGCTTGATCCTGACCAGGGTATTGGACAGGCTGTCATGCGTGAAGTATTTCCAAAAGTATCGGTCGCGATGTTGGTGTGGCGAGAAGCGTCAAGTTGCCCTCGAAATGTCAGCAAACCGGACAGCTCGAACTTTTCTGCGTCGGATTTCGCAAGCGTGATGTCACTTCTGAGCAAGAAAGAGTTCCCTGACATCGAATGGCATCGGCTGACCAGTACTATCCAAGCGCGACTCGAAGACCCTGGGGAGCCAGCTGCGGACAGCAACTCATCGAACGCTTCTCTTCTCTTGAAGACAATTCGGCAGGCAGCTGATTGGTGCGTTCAAAACCGGCTGCGAACCCATTTTGGAGGGCCCAAGGAGACGTTTTCGAGCATTGAGTACCTTTTGAAAGTGCACACCACTGCAAACTCAACTGGAATGGACAATTTGGACACGCAGGCTTTTGATGCGAGTTACGACGAAGGTGAGAAGCCGAGCAAGAGCCGTGTCAACCATTCCAGAGACCTGTCCAAACTGATGCTGCTGGAGTTCGTCAGTGCGTTCGAAACGTACATCTCAAACGCAGCATTTTCGTCCGACGGAGATCAGAACAATCCGGAAAGCGAATCGTTCAAGACGCAGATGTTTTACAGAGCGAACAAGAAAGTTTGCGAGGACTGGTTGAGCAGGATTCGACCCCGACTGCTGGAGATATCAGGTTCTCAATCTCACCCCGGACTCTCAAGACATCATGCGTACGCGATCGTCAGCGGTTTGGTGCGCAAACTGACCAGGGTGTTGATGTCGCACCCGTCTCAAGTACCGGCCGCTGATTTTTATCGAGATGCCAAGCATTCCGTGGAGGAGCTGGACAGTGCGCTGTTTTCTCTGTGCAGAACATACTGTGAAGCGAAAGACGCTGATTCGATTAACGGCTTTGAGGTATGGCGAGACTCACTGTCATCGACTCTTGCAAGTCGGACACAAGTGATGTCAGGTTCTGGTAATGATGCCGGTGAGCCCTGGAAGTTGCCGATATTTCCTTGGCTCAGAGCGACCAGTCTGGAGGCTGAAATGCGATACGAAGATGCAGCAACCGAGTACGAAGCGATTATGAGCAGTTTACTCTCGTGTTCATCATTGGAAGAAGCCAGTCGTGCGGGGCGTGCGATTGAAATACTGGAGACGCCGATGACATCCTTGGGAATGTCGCATCAAGCACTTCTCGGATGCATCAAGCAGTGCGCCAACTGCTATGCAGCCGTCAGAGACTGGACCAAGCTGCGCGTGTTCGCGACAAAGTTTGTCTACGCCATGTCTTCGATTGAAGAGCAGAAGCATGCGATCGGAGGCTGCGAGAGTTTGTTCGACTGCTGCGATGTGTGGAAGCACGAACTCTTTCTCATTTTGGCTCTTGAAAATGTGAAGACGGAGCTTCCTGCAAGCCTCCATGGTTCGGATGCAGCCGCAGGACTGCGCCTCAAGTCCAATGCAATGCAGAAATGGGGGATTCTCGATGAAGTGGACCGACGATCAATTACCTCTCCACGGTCAAAACAAGGCACCAGAGAAGACTACGCTCAGTTCAGGGAAGACTTGGTTCGTATGTCACTGCAACCAAACCTTTCGGACCCCATCGCCGGTGAATTTATTGGTAAGGAGATTGAGCAAGTACTGCTTCGAGGTGGCATGCATTTCATCCACGACCAAAACGCAGCAGCAACAAGCAGGCTTGACGGGATTGCCAAGGTGCTGGGCGAGAAAACGGCACTGGACCACGTAAGCCTTGATTCTGCGTCGTGGAGCAGGGCGTATTTTGGACTGAAGTCAGCCCATCCGACTCGAGCTCCCGTCGCCGACTTCCAAATGAATGACGCCTTGTGCCAGATCGTTGTCGAAGTCGCGAAGCTGGCACGAAAACAGCGCAATGTTGTGCTTGCTGAGCAACTGCTGAACGAAGCAACCGGTTTGACATTCGAACAGCGTCAAGGCGTTGTAATGCTGGAGAAGTCTGAACTGCTTGGTTCGTTAGGGCTTCATCATGAAGCAACCAGCTTGCTTGAAACGCTGTGTGAGAGCCACATCGACTCCGTTTCGAGTGGAAGTTATGTAAATGTGGACAACATTCGACTCCGATCGCTGCTTCGACTAGCAGATGCTTGCGATCGCAACGAGCCACTGGATCAAGAGGCTGTGATGATGTCGTCAACGGGCCTCCGCGAGCTACATATTTCGTCCGTGGGTGATTGGAGTGGTATAGATCAACGTGAACGAGCTACGGGTCCCGACCAGATGCTTGAGATGAAGGGCCAGTATCTTGCGGCTGCAACGATGTGTGGACCAAACTCGTGCGAAGCTTGGCTTGGATACAGCGACTGGTGTTACGCCAAGGCAACGCGTGAAATGGAGCGAATTGGAAGCCGAAACGGATACATCGATCTCAGCCCAGCAGAGGAAGCTTGCCTCGAACGGCATTTGGATGCCTTGAACTTTGCCAAAGCTGACCGTGGCGCAGTGGTTCGCTCTTTCCTTCATTTGATGGAAAACGGCACCTTCATTGCGCATCGAAACGATAGTTTTCGGCAACTGTGTCTCCTTCGAGCGCCAACAACTGTGGACAGCGCCGCAATCGACCAGATGGTGTTGTTGCAGAAGGAATGCCATTCACAAGCAGTCCGCTTTCACAAGCTCGCTGCAGAAGGTTATGGAAGGTATCTGGCTGCGATAGCAAGTGGCTCTGGCTCATCGTCTGGCCGAAGTCAGATGATAACTGTCGCGCTTCGGGTGTTGCGACTTCTCACAAGGTTTGGCGCGGAAGACGACGTGATGAACGCGATTCAGGGCATCTTCGCGCAAGGTCCAGTTTTCCCATGGCGTCAAGTGGTTCCTCAGCTTCTCTCTCGCGCAGCTCATCCAGTCGCTCGCGTCTCGTCTCTGATCTGTACAATGCTCAAACGACTGGCTCACGACTCACCGCATTTGATGGTTTATCCTGCGGTCGTCGACGCTCAAACGAGGCAATCCGCGCACGATTGCTCATCTGAGCGTGGTACACCGGGAACACTGGAAGACGTCCTTGAAGAACTGAATTCCAATTCGGGGAGATTGACCAGCGGAGTTCAACTGTTGGTTTCCGAGCTGAGGCGAATTTCGATATTATGGGATGAATCCTGGATCAACACTCTCGCCAAGCTGTCGGCGGATGTGTCTCGCAGATCAAGTACGCTGGAAAAGGAAGCTGCGCGTGTGGAGAGAAACCTGTCGTTGTCAATTGAAGAGAAGAACGAGCTGGCACGACGCAAGTTCGTTGCCATCATGAAGCCTATCCTGGTGTCGATTGAGAAACTCTGGGAAGAAACGTGCGGAAGGGCTGGAAGACAAAGCTCTCTAACACCCCATGAGCGCTCTTTCTTGCACCAGTATGGCGGTTTGATCACGAATGCGGTACAACAGCTTCGCGATGCGTGCAATGCGGACAAGCTCTTTGATTCCAGTGTTGGCGTACCAGGACCAAGGTTCGTCTGGAATCCGTTCGCGGAAATCTTGAAGTCTCTCCAAAGCTCGACTGGGCGAAGCGACGGGTTACCACTTCAAGAGATATCTCCTGCCATGGCGTCAATGTCGAAGACACATTTCGCAATCAACATGCCCGGTATTATGTTCAGTCAAGCGGGCAGTGCATCCGATCCAGTTTCAGTGCAAGGAATTCGCTCGAATGTGATGGTGCTACGAACAAAGACAAAGCCAAAATGCTTGGAATTTGTTGGCTCCGATGGGAAGTCCTACAAATATCTGCTGAAAGCGCGAGAAGATCTCCGACTTGACGAGCGGGTGATGCAGTTTCTGAAGACAGTGAACGAGTTCTTGAAAGCAGACGGCGCAGCGTCGGCTCGAGACTTGACAGCGCAAAACTACAGTGTGATCCCTCTCTCTCAAGATTCGGGGCTGATTCAGATGATACCACACGTCACTCCGATGTTCCAGGTTTTCACGAACTGGAATGAGCAGTCCGGCAGTTCTCGAAATGTACCCATGTCGTCCCCGCCAAGCAAGGTTCTTGGCGGCTCAAGCAGCTCCCATGCAGCTCAGCATCAGTCACCTACGGCAGCGTTTTACTCGAAACTCAAGCAGTATGGCATCACTGACGTGTCGCCGAATCAGCGACCACACTGGCCAAAATCTGTCTTGAAGCACGTGTATCACGACCTCGTTGCGCAGCGACCAAGAAACGTTCTTCAGCAAGAGATCTCGCTGGGTAGCGGTGACTTGCGCGAAAGCTGGTCCAAGTCAGCTCGCTTGAGCAAATCCCTGGCTGTGATGTCTGCGCTTGGGTATATCATCGGTCTTGGCGATCGTCACTTGGACAACATCTTGCTATGCAAAAAGAGCGGAGATGTTTTGCACATTGACTACAACGTGTGCTTCGACAAGGGCTTGAAGCTGAAGGTCCCCGAGATCGTGCCGTTCCGATTGACACCGATGCTGCAAGACGCGCTTGGGCTGACTGGCGTCGAAGGCAAGTTCCGCGTTGCGTTTGAAACCACACTTCGCGTCGTTCGTGCAAACGACGCCCGCGAGTCGTTGCTGACGTTGCTGGAGGCATTTGTGTACGATCCACTTGTGGACTGGACTGCCGAAGAAAGTAGACGCGGAGGATCGGAAGACTTGAAGACGCGATTAGAGGTGAACGTGAATCTGTCGCTGTTTCTTTCACGAGCGGAGGAACGACGCCACGAAGCCACCGTGTTTGAGCACCAGTTGGACGCACAATTGAGCGAATTGTCTTGTAGCATTGGTGCTGTGGCAGGCGAGATGTCGGATATAATCAGCGACACGACCGAGCTTTGTGTACTTGAGCAGCAAGAAGAGAGACTTTCGGCAGAGGTGGCATCTCTTGCGGACAAGCTGTCGGAGTACGAGTCGCTCGAGGGAAGGAGTTTCCCAGAGTGCAGTGCTGCGGCATCCAGATACGAGGAAATTAAGGCAAAGCTGTCCGGATTCGCGAACCAGTGTCTTTCGAGACACCACCAGATCGAGGTGTGGAGGGACAAATCAGCAAGCTTTCCCAGCTCGCAAGCCATTGTAAGCGTGCTTGCCTCGACCGCGCACTCGTCGTTCTCATCGCTATGTGGCAATCTGTGCGAAGCTACGGGTGCAGCACGGGGATTTATTCTTCCACGAGAGCTTCTTGCGTCGCTGCAATCGAAGAGTCAAGTTGTCGATGCTGGAGTCGCTCATCTGAGGTACTCGCTGGAGCTGGTGATGAGCAGTTTGCAACCGTGGCTGACGTCTTACAGTCATTCGCGAAAAGATGTCGACGAATTCGTGCTTTTGGAAACCGGATCGCAAGAAAACAACATCTACTGGTTGTGGTGGAAGCGCTGCGAGGAGTATCTGCAGCTTATCGAGAATCGCAGTGTGGATGCCGCGAGAAAGTTGCTTGGATCTTCAGTGCGTGCATCGCCCTCGTTGATCGCCAATCCCGAGGAGATCGATGAATCTGTCCGGATGGTTCAGGCCCTTAGCAAGGTCGAGCAAGCGCTGGTTATCCAGTCTGATTCTGACAACGAGCGAGTCGAAGCAGATCTTCAAGACCAACTTCAGCACATCTTCGCAGCTCTTTCCGGGATGAAGCTCTCGAATGCGCAAGGACACCGCTTGCTAAAGTTGGCAGGATCAACCTGGATAATCTCCGCTATCAACTCGCAACAGCGTGGGAGTTTTGAAGAGTGGACTGGGAGTACCGGACTTAGACCACCTGTTCTTACAGATGATGCGCTTTTCTGTCGTCTTCTTGGTGATGCGAAATCGTGTATCGCGCTTTTGGACCTCGTGATGACTCCGAAAGGAGGGATGAAGAAATGCCGCGTAATCGACATTTTGAACGAAGCCTCCCTCAACCAGCGACAGAAAGAAAGCGCCAGCCGAACGACGAAAGCTTTGGGGAGTTTCGTTCAAATTCTGGACGCTATGCAAGACGTTTTTGCCGCAGTCTACGACAATTTCGCTCTGAACGTCCGAAGAATGCAGCGCAAGCGTGAAGAAGTCCAGTTGTGCGTCTCGCTCCTGTCGGAGAGATTGGAGTCGTCCGGGGCTGCCCAAGTGGTTTCCGACGTGATGTCTGATGAAACCTCGACTGAGCAAGCTGTCGCCGCTCTCTTAGAACAGAACAGCGGTATTCGCACCGTGCTGAGGTCGATGTCAGCCCTTTTCGACCAGTTCCGGTTGCTGGAAGAGAGTGTGCCGTGCGTGCAAGGACTTTCCGAGAGAGAGATGTCGGCTTGGATCGAACTGGCACTCAATATCGGCACTCTTTGTGCCGAAGAAGACTTGGAAGTGCAGTCAGCGAGTGAGACCTCCACGCGGTTGTTCTTCTCGCATGCAGCGAGCTTTTTGCGAGATCACATCATCACGCCGTTTGAGCACATCCTGTTCGATGTTATTTCGCACGAGTGGAAGTTTGGATTTGATCCAGCCGCTGAGAAGACTGTCTTGTTGGAGAGCTGGAGTCGCTTCGTCACGTCGCAGATACCAGAGCTGTTCCCATCGACACTGACACTTCCAGCCGGCCCCCAGAGCTCGTTCAAAAATGTCGAGGCAGCCGTGGTGGAGCTCATGAGCGGCAGCAGCAAGTACTGTGTCCAGGCGTGGGAACGATCAGCATCGGAGAAATGGACGCTGAGCATCGGTCATCTGTACCACTACCATCGCTGTCGACTTTGGTATTCTTTCTGGTTCACGGGCCAAGCACCGACGAGCGAGTATGCAGGTCAGATGACTCAGCCTCAGCTTCTCGCGACTTTACCTGCCTTCGCCGCGGAGCTGAGTAGATTGTCGAGTGAGCAAGGCGTGCTGGGGTCGCTCGTTCTTGAGGTGGCTCAGCAGCTGGAATACGTGGCATCTCAAGTGGCGTTTTCAAGCACGGACGCCAACTTCCACGGTCGAGTCCAAGCCTGCTACTCTCAATTATCGTCGCTGTTCGAATACGTTCGAGACCTCGCGGATCTCCTCCAAGGTATCAGCATTGCGGAGACATCAACGAGTGAGTCTGACCAGCATCGTGGAGTGCCGACAGAGCTGGAAGTGGATGTGATTGGACGCGCGATGCTGCACGAGGGGATTGAAGCAGCGCAACGATTCAACAGTGTGCGGTCTCAGATGCTTGAGAAGTCTGCTGTTGCTGAGCGTTTGAGAGAAGAACTGAACCAGAAGCGAGAGACACTTCAGCTCATTGCAGACACGAAACAGAGCCTTAAGCAAAAGCTGCGAGCGCTATGCCAAGAAAAAGAGGAGAAAATTGCATCTACAGCCAGTGAGGTTGCGCAACGCGTGAAGCAAGTGACGGTGCTACTCAAGGCTTTCGACAAATTCAAGGCGTCGAGTCGCGAGAGAGGTGGAAATGAAGAGGTCATGCCAACCAACGTGGAATCGAACGTTCCAAGGAACCGACGACGCAAAAGCGGAATGGCGCAGAAAGCAGCCTCTGAAGCTGCCCAAGGACAGCTCTCCAGTTTTTCGTTCATGGAGAATGAGCGGTTGGTACGCATTCTCTCGCGCAACATCAAGTCAGCGGATCACTTGAAGGCCCTGGAAAACGTTCTCGACAAGCACGAAACGAACAGCTCCACTCTCCACGGAGTCGTCGCTTCAATTGAGCATGCGCTTTGCCAGTATGTCTCAGAGATCCAGCCTGCTCTTTGCGCTCAAGATTCGTCAATCGGTGGCGAAAGTGCGCAATCTTCATTCCTGGCTGCAACGCAGCGTTCAGCTAGCGCTGATATTGTCAAGAAAAGCGCAGAATCCGACCATCGATCCTCTGCTTCACAACTGCCACGATCTTATGCGATGGTGAAGTCCCTGGTGGCCCTGAAGGGAGCACTTGCTATTGAAGCGACGGCAGATGCGGAGCAAACAGGAAGCAGTTTGCTTGGAATCGCGAACAAGCTCGTGAAAGTCTGTTTCAAATTGTTCTTTGAGGCGACGGACATGGCTGACCGACTATCCTCGCTGGAGAAGGCTCCGTCTGAAGACAGTGGCGAAGAAGAAGACGAAGAAGGCAACGCTCTTGCTGACGTGCACGACGATGAAGACGATTTCAACGTCGTTCTCAATGGCCAAGTTACTTCGGCTGGCAGCACTGGTCGAACGGGAGCTGATTCAGATGGCGATCACAGCAACGAGGAGAAATCTGATGCTGCGCACGTCCAAGTGAAGAACCGCCATGCCATGCAGGTGCTCAAGCGAGTCGAGGAGAAGCTTTGCGGCCAAGTGACGGAGCACGGCCAGCCGCGCACGCTCAGTGTCGACGAGCAGGCAAGCTGGCTGATCGAATCAGCGACGAAGGCAGACAACTTGTGCGTGATGTATGAAGGATGGACCCCCTGGATCTAACCGCCTTGAGGTCACTCGACCTCGTTGCTAGAGAAACCAACAGTCGCTCTTCAGTTCTCAATGCGCTTGCTTCGAGTTCGGCCAACCGGTTTGCCAGGCATGCTAGTCTCAAGGACTATCCTTCTGATCGTGCATAACGACTGGTGACTTCCTGGATTGCAGCAGTTTGCATGGAACGACAAATGAGTGAAAATGGCGGCGCTGATTGGCCCCACCGAGTGTGTTTTGACCACAGACGGCATGCTATCGGTCGCAGCACGAACCATAGTAGTCAGTTGTCATGGAGGATAACCTTTCGAGCAGGAGCAGTGAGGTAGGTTGAACTTGCACTTCGTGAGACTGTTAACACCATCCATTTGCTTTGTACATGTGCCGATCACAGTGCTGGTGATCTGACTATTAGATTACTACTTGTCCTTCTTCTGCTCCAGCCCTTGCTCAGTCGCTGCCGCATCAACAGCCAACGCGCGACGCTGCAACTCCTTGTACTCCTCCTCGGCGAACTTGAGAAACTGGTTGCTGTCGATGCCCACACACGGGTCCACCAGCACATTCAGTCCGAGGTTGTCGCCGACCGAGAGGATCGCGATCCCGAGGTTCACGGTCGGCGGCGGTGGCACGAAGCCGTAGAAGCCCACGATGCGGCCGCCGCACATGTCCATGTCCACAGAACTGCCGCGCACGTTCGAGATGGCGACCGACATGCGCGAACCCGTGAAGCGCACGATGGCTTCAATGAGGAACGTCGGCAGCATCGCGACCGCGTGGCTCAGGCCGTACGTGAAGTTCTTCTCGAGCGAGAACTTGGCTTCGT
Source organism: Globisporangium alternatum (assembly GCA_023334315.1). Taxonomy (NCBI): domain Eukaryota; phylum Oomycota; class Peronosporomycetes; order Pythiales; family Pythiaceae; genus Globisporangium; species Globisporangium alternatum. The sequence goes on along the minus strand of JAASGT010000337.1, from coordinate 16,686 downwards.
TCATGCCGCTCTTGATAAGCACGAGGCGCTGCTCCGGGTCCGCCACGCCGATGGGGAAATCGAGTACCAGTGCCGAGAACTTGTTTTGCGCTGAGAGGACCGCCTCGTTCATCGCGCGCATGTCCACGGGCACTGCGGCGCGCACGACGAGCTTCGGGTCCACGGTTTCGCCAACCGCGAGCAGGGTTTTTCGCATCGCGCCTGCCACGCAGGTGAGCATGATGTCGTTCACGGTCGCCTTGTGCTTCTTGCCGATCTGCTTGGTCGTCGTCACGCTGTACTGGTTGGTGTACGAGAGGAGCTTGGCAGTGCCGCCCTTCTTCTTGAAGAGCGTCTCGGGCTCAGGGATCACCAGCTGCAGCGCCTTCTTGACGATCACGTATGCCGACCACGAGCACAGTGCTGTGAGCATCGCCGCGTTCTTTGCAAACTGGCGCAGCTGCTGCGTCCTGCTCTTTTCGTGGGACCTGCTGCTGCTGTTGGCCTGCGCTCTTGCGCTCTCCTGCATCTTGCGGATCAACTCGTCGAACTGGTCCTTGTTGTCGCTCAGTCGCACGAGCGCAGTGGACTGCGACGCGCCGTCGCCGATGCAGTGGTGCGTCTTCCAGGCGATGTGCGTGACCTCCTGGGTTTTGTCGCTCAGGTCGAGGATCGCGTGCATCTCCCAGAGCGGCTTGGAGGTGTCGAACGGGCGATTGACGAGCGACTCGACGTACTCAAGCGCACTTTCACCCTCACCGATCACGTATGAGACGACGTTACGGCTGACGTCAAAGTTGGGGATCTCCACGAACGTGTGGTCGCGGTCGATGGCGATCGAGCGGAAGCGCGTGAAGAACGGATCCTCGTCCATGCGCTGCTGCAGGCGCGCCACGAGCTGCTGCGCGGACACGCGGCCGCTAATCTTGAGCACGTTCACTGGGATCGAGAGGTTTGTATCGATCTCCGAGACGCGCGTCGTCATGCCAATGCTCGACATCTTGCGGCGCAACTGAGGCTTGGAGCTCGCGTCGCCTGCTCGTGCGGCGTCGTCGCGGAGCTTCTTGAAGCGCAGCGCGACCCAGACGAGCGCGAGGCTGCCGAGCACGAGCAGCACGGCCTGGTGCTGCGGCGGGCCCTGGAAGAGCAGCTGCAGGAACTCGCCCATTGGGGACACAGAAGCAGAAGAAACAGTCGCCATCCGGATGGTGGTGATCTGCTGGCTGGTGAAATCGAGAATGACACCTGAAGCGCCGCCGCTCGCAATGGCAAATGACATCTGGGACACGCAAGATTCATGACGAGGCGTCATGTTTGGCTCTGTTTATTTCGGTGGCCATGTGACTGGGAAGGCACATTTACGCCACTGAATATCGTTTTCACTGGGAGTTTGTAAGGAGAAAGGCTGCTGCCACAGGTTGCGACCGTTGCCAACTTCTGCTTGGGTTGCACGCGTGACGGCGCCGCTGTCACCGCCACCCAGTCAAACCAGCGCTGAGCTGATTGCTCGTTCGCTGCTCCTTCTTTTTCTCCGTGTGGCCTGCCACAATCAGTAGTCGAGTTGGCGCGATCGACAGGCAGCCAGAGGCTGTTGACAGGCACCAGTGGAAGGACTCTTGAGCACAAGAGCTAACCAGCCAGGCTCAAAGGCGGCGGAGAAGGAAGATCCCTAGCTCATGGTGTGGGTATAAGAAATGATGATAAAGTTGCCATACGTTAAAAATTGATTTGTCCGTATATTTATTTCGCCTACGGAACACTCGATTTTGCAAAAAGCATTTTTTTCGTTTGCTTTTTGCATAAAATTTCGTTTTACTTCATTTCACTATGGTGTTGACGCGAACTCGGCACACCTATCAACACATAGTGAAACCAAGTGAGACGAATTTGCTAAAAGTACTGTGGGCGCAAGATCTTTAACCGAGCGGGGGGAGATCGCCGCGTGGAAAAGTGCGAGCGACTTGAAGCGCGCCGATCATCAGCACAGCAGCAGCAGCAAGACCGTCTTCAGCAGCTCGCTCTACCGTCTTCTCTCTATCACTCTCCAGCGCACGACAAGCGAGCGACAGAGCGAGTGAGAGATGCAGCCCACGTACCCTCCGAGAGGGTACGCCCAGCAGCAGCAGTTCCCAGGCCAGCAGCAACAGCAGCCCAACAGCGGAGGCCCGAACGCGCCGCAGTATGGATACCCCCCGAACAACGCGGCAATGATGAACCACCAGCAGCCGCCACGCAGTTCCCCTGCGGGTCCACAGCCAGGTGAGAGAGCGCGAACTGCGCCACGAGTGGCAGTGCTCATGTGGTGGTCTGTTGGTATTGCTTGGCTGAGTGGGTTGCTAATGTGGACTTGCGCTCGGATGTGCTCTCATGAATATCAGGAGCGTACGGCGGTGCACCGCAGTTTGGACAGCGTACGTTGGCTTTGCATGTGTTATTGATGACCACAGTAGTGTTGTACATGTGCTAACGTAGCTGTGTACCGGTGACGTGCTGACACAGCAGCACCAGGAGGCGTTCAGCAGCAGCCCCCACGCTCGAACAGCGGCGTCCCGCAGTCGCTCGGGCAGCCACAGCAGCAGCCGGCCTTTGGCCAACAGCCACCGGGTAGCCATGGCTGTCGAGAGTCTAATCTCTGTAGTACAATACTCATCTAACCTACTGATGTTGCTATAATATTCAGGCGGCTTCGCACCAGCTCGCGGCTTCCCTCCAGCTCCCGGCGGTCCACCGCAGGGCCTTCAAGCCCCAGGAGCGCCTCAGCCAGGCTTTCCTGGTGGACGTCCGGGCGGGTTCCCTGGCGCTGCTGTCCCTGTGGGTCTCTCAGGTATGCAGGGCCCGTCAAGCTCGAATGGCCCTCCGAGCTCGAATGGACCGCCAAGCTCCAACGGCGGCCCGCCATCCATGATGCGTCCGGGCGCCCCGCAAGGCTTCCGTCCTGGACAGTTTGGCCAAGGTGAGCTGCTTTTGGGAGTTCTGTATGACGTGGGACGATTTGGATACTGACTAGCGCTTCTTCTTCCTGACAGGTCCACCAGGTGCGCCAGGTCTTCAGCCACAGGGTCCACCGTCAAACTCTGGCATGGCTGCTCCACAGATGAACCAATTCCAGCCTCGAGGTAATAATCGCTTGCTCTCACTTTTACCCGATTACCTTATTGGGGTATACTGACTCAACCGCCTACATGTATGTGACAGGTCCAGTTCCAAACGGTCCAACTGGAGCTCCATACCCAGGTCAGGGGCTGCCCTCCGGTCCTGGCAGCCACCCGCCAGGCGGCGGTTTCAATGCCGCACCGAACCAGCAAGGCCCACCGTCTTTTAATGCTCCACCAGGCCCAGCCGGAGCTGCTCCTCGTGGTCCTCCAGCATTCGGAGGTCCACCAGGGGGTCCACCAGGCGCTCGTCCGATCGGTGTCCAACAGCCACCTCAAGGCGCGCAGTTCAACAGCGGCGCCCCACCTGCGCCAGGTCAAGTCTATGCTCCATACCCAGGCGCTCATCAGGGACCAGGCCCTCAGTACGGAAGTGCTCCACCAGGTCCTCCAGGTCAATTCGGAGCCCAACAAGGTCCACCAGGCCCAGGGCAATTCGGAGCTCAACAAGGTCCACCAGGTCCAGGACAGTACGGCGCCCAACAAGGTCCACCAGGTCCAGGACAATATGGCGCTCAAGGTCAATACGGAGGTCCTAGCGGCATGCAGCCGAGCTACGCAGCGCCACAGCAGCAGCAGCAGCAGCAGAAGCAGCGGATCGACCCGACGCAGATCCCGCGTCCGTTTGTGTCCACTGAGAAGATTCAGTACGTCGCTCGTGGCCACACTGTGACGATGCCTCCGCCCGCCTCGAGCGACTTTGTGTGCGTCGACGAGGGCTGCTGCAACCCTCGCTTCATCCGGCCGACACTCAACCACGTGCCCAAGACCAAGGAGCTCGTCAAACAGTGCGGCCTGCCGTTCGCGGCTGTGATTTGTCCACTCGCCGACCTCCAGGAGGACGAGCTGCCGATCCCGCTTGTGGACTTTGGTCCCAGCGGCCCGCTGCGCTGCACGCGCTGCCGCGCGTACGTGAACTCGTTCACCAAGTTCATCCAGGGCGGCCGCAAGTTTGTCTGCAACATCTGCACGCTGAGCAACGAGACGCCGCGCGACTACTACTGCAGCGTGGACCAGAACGGCCGCCGCCGCGATGTGCAAGAGCGCGCCGAGCTCTCGCGCGGCTCGGTGGACTACGTCGTGCCCGCCGCGTACACAGTGCGTCCGCCGCAAGAGCCGATCTTCGTGTTCGTGCTGGACGTGTCGCTCTTTTCGTGGCAAACGAACCTGGCCACGGCCGCGCTGGACGCGATCAAGTACATCCTGCCGGCGCTCGCGCAGAACAAGCGCAAGAAGATCGGCATTGTGACGTTCGACTCGTCCGTGCACTACTACCGCATGGACCACGGCTCGTCCATCTCGATCAACGTCTGTCCGGACATCGACGAGCCGGCCGCGCCGCTGCCGCCGAGCAGCTGGCTCGTGTCCATGGAGGACCCAAGCGCACAGGACAAGATCGGCGAGCTCGCGGACATCATCACCAACACATTCCAGGCCACAACGAAGAACCAGGCGGTCTCCGGCGCCGCGCTCTGGAGCGTCGTGGACGCGCTCGCGGTCACGGGAGGCCGCATCATCCTGCTGCACTCGGGCGCGCCGCGCATCGGCGTGGGCAAGGTCAAGCGTGAGGAAGTGAGCGGCGCATACGGCACGACCAAGGAGGTGGACTTGTACACACCCGAGGAGAACAACGCATACGAGTCGCTGGCGCGCCAGTGCGCCGAGAGCCACGTGTCGCTCGACGTGTTCTCGGTCGCGAACCCGTTCTCGTCGCTGGCGGACGTCGGCCGCGTGTGCGAGCTCACGGGCGGTCGCGTACAGTACATGCCGCAGTTTGAAAAAGAAAAATCGAGCAACACGCACCACCTAAAGAACTCGCTGCTGCGTCTCGTGGACCGCGACTGCGGCTATGAGGCCGTGCTCAAGGTCCGCTGCAGCGCTGGCCTGCGCGTGGATCGCTCGTACGGCAGCTTCTACAACTCGCGCAGCTCAGACGGTTACTCAGTGGACGAGATGGAGTTCGCGGTCATCGACCAGGACCGATCGATCTGCGTGACGTTCGCGCACGACGAGAACCTGGCGGAAGGTTCGGACGCGTACATCCAAGCTGCGCTGCTCTACACAAGGAGCGACGGCATCCGCTGTGTGCGCGTGCACAACCTAGCGCTCATGGTCGAGCCGCTGCTGTCCAACGTGTTCCGCTTTGCTGACCTGGACGCGACGTGCTCGGTGTGGCAGCGCACGGCCGCCAAGCAATTTGTGGACAAGGCGCTGATGCGTGCGACGCCCTCGGCTGTGAAGGACCAGCTCATGGAGCAGTGCGTGAACGTGCTCTTCAACTACCGCAAATTCTGCGCGTCGTCGTCGTCATCTGGGCAGCTCATTCTTCCCGAATCGCTCAAGCTGCTGCCGCTGTACACGCTCGCGACGCTCAAGAGCCGCGCGCTGCGCGGGAACCTCACGGGCAACCCGCCGCGCGGCTTCATCGACGTGCGCGCCGACGAGCGCGTGATGATGATGGGGCTGCTCAACAGCCTGCCCGTCGAATTTGCCGTCTCGGCCGTGTACCCGAAGCTCTACAGCATGCACGACATGACCGAGGACTGCGGCAGCCTGGACGAGGACGGCAAGTTCATTTTGCCACCGCAGCTGCCGCCCACGGCCGAAAAGCTGGACGAGGACGGCATCTTCCTGCTGCACTCGGCCATGTGCTGCTACCTGTACATTGGTCCGCGCGTGTCTACCGACATCCTGCTGGAGCTCTTTGGCGTCGAGCACGCGGACACGGCCGAGACGACGCTGGATCTCTTCGAGCGGCTCGAGAGCGAGAGCGAGAGCGAGGATGGCCTGCGCGAGCGCGTGCGCAACATCGTCGAGTACCTCAACTCGACCATGCCCATTACGCAGCCGCTCGAGATCCTCACGAAGAATGACTGGCGCGCGAACCGCTTCATGAGCGCGCTCGTGGAGGACCGCACGCGGAACGACGTGTCATACGTGGAGTTTTTGGTGCAGGTGCACAAGAAGATTCAGTATAAATTCCACTAGAGGATGCGTGTCGAAACGAGTGGTGACAGTGTCAAGACCGCGGCCGAGAGCAGGTGCGTGCATACAAAGGAGAACAAGCGATCACTCGACGGAAGGCTGGAGAGCGAATCCAGTTTCCTTCAGTGTTTAAAGACAGCGAAGCAACAAGAAAGAGCTTGACTGTAAGCATTCGTATGTGTCTGTCTGTTCTTACTCTAGTATCTGGATATGGGTATCTCACTATTCGTCCCACGAGCAGCATTTTGACGAAATCGATTTGAAGAGCGTTGGCCAAGCAATGATGTGGCTGTCAAGTTCGCTCTTGTGCCGAGGAGCTGAAGCGAGCAGGAGGTCAGTTGTGGAGTGACAAGTTGTCGAAGAATGCGTTCATTTGATGCCTCGTGTCTTATTCAACCTCGCGCTTCTGAGCAGGGGCTCTATTTTCAGGGAAGCTCAATGGCATCGAGTACTGACGAGGATGAGTGCTCTGGCTCACATGAACTCTTCCTCCGGACGGCATTGCGTAAGTGCGAGCGTACTAGCACAGCAAAGTCACAAGAGCACATCCCGTTGTTAGCTTTAGCGAATGGAGAAAGCAGCACAGGACCCGCTCACGCTGCCACAGGTAAGCGATGCAAAGTCCGTCGAAGGGCGTACCGGCGGGATCTTCGAGACGACGAGCAACCAGCACGAAGGTCGGCCACTCACTCGTTCGGCCCCACACGCGGACTCTGTGAGTGAGAAGGAAGGCGACAAGGACGAGTCTCCAAATGCTGTTGCTGTTGTGATCGCGGAAACATCACCGGGTAAAGTGAACGCAACAAAGGCTTTGAAGACCCCGGCGCCTGCTGCAGCAACCTCAGAGGATCAGATTCTCGAGCCACAGGCTAGTCCTATAGATGAAGCCGATTTAGCTAGCAGTACGAGCGCAAGTCCCAGTCTCAGCAGCAGTTGCGATACGGATTCAGTGCCAGTGGAAGAGCCTCCAAACAATGCGAGTCTGGCGCCATCCAGCCCCACCACTTCCTATTCAACATTCGACGATGCTGACGATCCACGCGAGTCCACTTTAGCGACGACAGCTACAGGCCAAGAGGAGACAGAGGTGAAGATCGAGTCCTGCTCGATCGAAGACACGCTGCTCAAGGTCCAGCAATTTCTCATCGACAAGGTACGAAGTCTCGTCAGATCATTTTCAAAAGAAGAGCAAAAGTGTCGACTCACATCCGTTTCGTTCTCAACCGCAGATCCAAGAGAATCAGTTGAGCTCTCACGCGCAGGAGATCCACGAGTGTACGTACGTTCTGCGTTCATTCTCTCTCTCCATGCTGAACCAAAGTCTCATGAGACACAGTCTCTATTCATTTGTGCCGAAATTATGCAGTCGTGACGCAGCACCTGAGCGACAAGCAGCGCAAACTCCACTTTCCCCGTCTAGTGCAGCGCATTGTGGTGCATTTCACCCAGGATGCGCGCACCAAGGGCCTCGAGGACGTGTCGGTGGACGTGCAGTCGAGCATCTGCCTGCTGGAGCAGACCTTCCTGACGCTCGGCCGCGTGTCACCGCTGCAGAACATGTACACGGCCGAGGAGGAAGACATGCTCGACCAGCTGGGCATCGCGGTGCTGAGCTCCCGAGCCAGCGAAGGCTCTCAGCCAGTAATTTGAGACTTGAGATCTCAACAGTGTTACAAGGAAGTCCCATTTTCATTTATGAATGCAAGTAACTTATCATCCTCCAGACAAAGCTTCCCCATTCTTCTCTAGTGTACACAAGAGCGCTCTTCAAGTGTCTTCAGATCTCGTCAGCTCTCTTCAGACCTCTCCTCACTGCTGCTGGTCGGCCGTCGGCACTATCCGCACGACCTTGCCGATACCCTTCGCCTGACCGTCGCGGAAGACGAAGCGCATGCCCTTCTTGAGAAACTCGGGCGAGTGGATGAAGCGGAAGCGCACGAGTGCGCGGTCGCCCGTGCGGATCACGTCGTCCGACGAGTCGATCGAGACGATCGCGGCCGTCTGGCGGATCGTGCGGCAGTTGATCATCGGCTGGTAGCCCTTCGTGACCGTTGTCTGGTGGTGCAGGATCACCACGCGCGCGTCAAAGACCTGCGAGACGTAGTCGTTCACGTTCACGTGCGGGCTCAGCAGCACCATGCCTTTGCGGAACGTCTGGTGGTTCAGCGTGTAGCGCTTATTCACCGAGCGGATCGAGATCGCGGCCGTCTGACCCGGCACGATCTCCTTCAAAGGGATGTACATCGACTCCATGCTGCGCACCGTCACCTTGTGGAACTGCCCGTTGTAGTCCGGACCGATCTGCAGCAGGTCGTTCACCTTGAAGCGCCCGCTCACGAGCGTCCCAGCCACGATGAAGCCCACGCCAGGCACCTGGTACGTCTCATCGATCGGCATCTCGATCACGTCGTCGTTGGCCACGAGCGCTTTGTTGTCGCCTGTTGCGCCGGTCGTCATTGTGGTCGCGAGCGCCTCGTGCTGGTTGCTCGACTTGGTCGTCGTCAGCGTCGTGGCCGCGAGCGTTGCACGGAAGAGCGCCGACGGCGACGCGCCAAACATAATGCGGCGCAGGTTCGCGAGTCCGTCGCCCGTGACGTTCGAGAGCGGCACGATGGGCGTGATGCGGTTCGACGGGATGCCCTTCGCCGCGGTCTCGGCCTGCTCGAGCGTCTTCACGAGCATCGCCATCTTGCCATCTGCAAAATAACAAGCGAGAACGCAATGGGTGAGATCATAGAACAGAAAGACAGAAAGAGAGTGGAATGCGAGGACTCGTACAGCGTCGCAGCGACTGGCGGATGGTCTGCAGCGTCTCCTTCGCCACGTTCTTGGGCGCAATGTCAATCTTCGTGAGCGCCACGATGATCGGGATCTCCAACTGGGTCAGTCATTTTCATTCGTACCCACGTCGATATAAACAGTTAGTTATTCTGTTGCCCAGTCACCAAGCAATGCCAAACATAGTTACTTACAGCGACAGCGATGGCCAGGTGCTCCTTGGTCATGCGCTTGACGCCCATGTTGGCGCCGATCACGACCACGACGATGTCCGGCTGCATGCCCGTGAGCCCGAAGACCGTGGTCTTGAGGTACTTCTCGTGACCCGCGAGGTCGATGAGCTGGATGCGCTTGCGCGCGACCTTGGCCAGCTCCACCCACGGAATGAGCTTCCCAGCGCGCTTCGACAGGATCTGCTCGCCCGTCTCGTCAAAGCCCATGTAGGCTGTCGCCACGCTGCTCGTACGACCCGACTCCTCCTCGTGTTTGTGGCGGAAGATCGCCTTGCGCGACAGTCCACGGCCGTCATCCAGGTCGCCCTTGATCAATGTGCCTATAAGACAAGCAACCTCCGTTTAGGACTTCCTCTGGACTATACGAAGTCCCGTGTGTGCATGCGCATACACAACGCACGACAGTACGTACCGATGAGACTCGACTTGCCGCTGTCCACGTTGCCTACGAAGGCGATGCGCAGCGTGCGCATGCGCTCCAGGTCGTCGTCGTCGTCCTTCAACACCAGCTCCGCTAATGCTTCGGTCGTTGAGTCGTGGAGCTCCTGGTTGCCGTTACCGTTCTCGTCCGCGACCACCGCGCTGTCGGCACGAATCGGCGCCTGGTTGTCCTCCATGAGTAGCCCCTTGCTCTCTGTTATTGCTAATGCTGCTGGTATTGCCACTGCTGTTGCTGCTGTTACTGTCGACGCCTGCTCCATGGCGCGTCGATTTGAAACTGCGCTCCTCCTTCTCGCTCGCTCGTGCTGCTGCTTCTTGCTCACTATATGAACGGAATGGGGACGCGGCCCTTTGCTCTTTGAAGAAATCCAAAGAACAACCCAAAACAGCTCAAAACTCAAAAATACCCAAATTAAACAACCCTACACACAGATGTGCTGGCCAATGAGAACAAGAAAACATTCTATTTTGGGTTAGAAACGCATTTTGGGCGATAGTTTCATCAATTGTGAGTGCTGGTCGTTCGTTGACCTTGAAGGTCAAGCTGCACCCAAACCTCGGAGGCTGGTGCTAAATCATCAAGTTTTCGTCGCCTTATTCCCACAAGAACAAGCAGTGCGTGGGTGCATTCTCCCCTGCTAGACGACAAGAAAAATCCGAGTTTCTCATGCGTACTTGTGCAAGTGTGCCTGGCTATTTTATTTGGTGGGAAACAAGTGGCTTTAGCGGTGCAAAAATGTACCCAAGTGATGTCCGTTGGGTAGCGACCTGTTTGGTCGTGCTGGACGGTGCGCGCAGGTTCTTGTCGTCTACAGATTCTGCATGCAATGATCTCGAAGATGCGGAGAGTTAACCTGCAACGCGCCTGCATTCGCATGCTCAGTTCGAGAGCTCGATCTGGAGCCTCGAAATATTTTGTTGACTTTGATCATTCTGTTGACTTTGTGCGCTTGTGAGCAAGAAGCAATCGTATGTTTGCGAGTAAATACGGTAGTACAAAATCCACTCTCAAAAGTACGATTATTTTTTGCAGAAAATGGCGCCAACAAGAAGAGCAACGGCCAAGAGCGACGAGCGCACTTGAGCGATGGCGGACGATGACGCGTCCACGCTGCGGCTGCTGCTGTCCACGGACAACCATCTGGGCTATGCAGAGAAGGACCCGGTGCGCGGTGACGACTCGTTCCGCACGTTCCACGAGATCCTCAAGCTGGCGCAAGGCGAGGCCGTGGACCTACTGCTGCTCGCGGGCGACCTCTTCCACGACGCCAAGCCGAGCCGCAAGACCATGTACCAGACCATGAGCCTGTTGCGAACGTACTGCATGGGTGACGGCGCCGTGCGTTTCCAGATCGTGAGCGACCAGAGCATCAACTTCCCCAACTTTGGCGTCGTGAACTACGAGGACCCCAACTACAACATCCAGCTGCCGGTGTTTAGCATCCACGGGAACCACGACGACCCGTCGCGCGAGGGTGGCGGCAGCAACAGCGCACAGCAGAGCCTCGCGGCTCTCGACTTGCTCAGCGCAGCCAACTTTGTCAACTACTTTGGCAAGAGCGACAAGGTGGACGCGATCGAGGTCTTCCCGATCCTCATGGTCAAGGGCGAGACGCGCGTGGCGATCTACGGGCTCGGCAACATGCGCGACGAGCGGCTCAACCGCATGTTCGCGCAGCAGAAGGTGGTCTTCCGGCGTCCGGCAGAGAACCCGGAGCAGTGGTTCAGCATCTTCGTCGTGCACCAGAACCGCGACGACCGCGGCCGCGGCTCGAAGAACTGCATCCCCGAGAGCTTCATCCCGGACTTTATTGACTTTGTCGTCTGGGGCCACGAGCACGAGTGCCTCATCGACGTGCAGGAGAGCGTCAAGGGCGATTTTTACATCACACAACCGGGGTCATCCGTCGCCACGTCGCTCATCGAGGGCGAGGCCAAGCAGAAGCAGGTGGCCGTGCTCGAGATCCGCGGCCAGAACTTCCGCATGACCAAGCGCGAGTTGCACACCGTCCGGCCCTTCAAGATGGGCGAGATCATTCTGAGCGAGGTCGAGGAGCTGAACCCGAATGACCCGGACGTGGCCGACCGCATCCACGAGCTACTGGAGGCGCGCGTGCTCGAGCTCCTGGGCGAGGCCGAGGAAGAGCAGCGCAGACAGCCGAAGCGACTTGCAGAGCTCAAGCAAGTGCTCGTGCGGCTGCGCGTGGAGCACACGGGCTTCCCGGTGCTGCACAACCAGCGCTTCGGCAGTCGCTTCGTGGGCAAGATCGCGAACCCGAACGACATCCTGCTCTTCTACCGACGCAAGAAAGACCGCGTGTTCGCGCTTGACAAGGATGGCAACGGCAGTATCGGTGTAAAGGGCAAGAAAGGTGGCGTGCTTAGTGACCCGATCCGCCCCACACGACTGGACACGATCACGATCGAAGACATTTTGCAGCGCAAGCTGCACCTGCCGGACCAGAAGCTCGTGTTCCTGCCCGAGAAGCCGCTGTCGATCGCGCTCGAAAACTACGTCGTGAAGAACATTCCATCGGCGCTCGACGAGTTTGTCGACAACCAGTTGGAGGAGACGCAGCGCGAGTTGGGCTCGAAATTGGCCGAGGCCAAGTCCAAACAGGACATCCTGGACGCAGTTGAGAAGAAGAAAGAAAAGACCGACGCTGAGCACTTGCTCCGAGAGGAAGAGGAGAAAGAAGAAGCGGAGGGGAACGGACTGCGGGCCACAAGTGTGACGCCGCGGCGCAGTGACGGCTTCTCACAAAGTCTGCGCGCGCAGGCGAATCAGCGGCAGGACGACGATGACGAAGATGATGAAGATATGGCCTCCAGTCGCGCGAGCAGTCGGTTTGGGACGCCGCGACGAGGAGCTACGAAGCAGAGAACCACAACAGTCAAGGAATCGGTCGTAAATGACGATGATGATGATGCAGATAGCGACACGGGGTTTCTGGATTCGCTAAAGAACTCCAAGAAACCAGCTGCCGCTGCGAGCTCGCGCGGTCGCAAAGCAGCAGCCGCTCCAGCGACGACGAGTGCTCGGAATCCGCCGGCGAGAGCGGCATCTACGCGCAAAAAGACGACAAAGCGAGACTTGTTATCCGATGAAGACGACGATGTTTTGCCGGATGACGATGGCGACGACGACTATGAAATGAAGGACGACGACGACGACGATGCAGAGAGCGAGATGACGCATCAGCGCACCACTAGTAGAACCAAGAAGCCCCCGGTGCGAGCGCCAAAGAAGCGATTGCGTCAGCGGCAGAGCGACGACGACGACGACGATGACTTTGGTGGTGGCATCTCGTCCGACGAGCCGCCGCCGCGCAAGCGAGCGACCCCAGCTGCGAAGACCACCAAGGCGCGCGCCTCAGCCAAAGCAAAGCCAGCACCTGCCTACCTGACGTACAATAACAGCAACAATACGCAGGGAGACGAGATCGACTTGGTCTCATCCGAGGACGAGCAGCCCAAGCCACGCTCATCGGCTGCCAGTGCGAAGCGCAAGCCGCTGCCGAAGATCAGCGAGTTGTTCCAGCGCCAGCAACAGCAGAAGCAGCAGAAACATGACGACGACGACGTGGAGAGTGACGCCGAGTTCACGCAGCTGGCGACGACTGGCAATGTGCTTCGAACAGAGCCGCCCACGATGGATTTCTCACAGTCGCAGCAGGCGTCGCAGGCTCTCGGGGGCTCCAGCGCCAAGCGGCGAAAGCTCCCGCTGTCGATGGTCGCGGCGTCCCAGCTGAGCAGTCAGGGCGGCGGTGCGGCAGCAGTGAAGCGAGACGCTGAGTCCACCTCTGCGATTCGAAAAGGCTGGGGCCGTTCGCGACGATGAGTTGATATTGGAGAACGAAGAAAGTGGTTGTCTGAAATGAGAGATGATGAAGACCTTATTAACCAGAACTCAATATCAATACACAACCAATTTCCCTCCCTAGTTTCAACGAATTTATTCATGCGTTACGTGCGTTTCGCTTAAAGCTCCAGGCTGGTTGTCAGCAGACGGCATCTGACGTCCACTCACTTTGAGAGGGCCAGCGTTCGAAAGGCGCATTTCCGTCTTGACTTATCCAAAGTCTTCACGCTCAATTGAGGCGACGGGACGCTGATAGAAAAATGGGCTTACTCCATGTTCTCGTTGTCGACGCCTTCGGGAGGAGGCGTGGTCGGCAGACTGAGTGAAAACTCTTCATCTTTGGCAGGCTCTGGACGCACCCATGTCTTGTTCTGGAATCGAGGACGCATTTGCGACGGGTAGAACGGGTTGCGAGGCGCAAAAGTGGACGCGCCAGGGTTCAATCCAGCGTTCGGAGCCGCTGCCGCTGAACTGTTCTCAGCAGGAGTTGTCGATTCCGCATTCGCACCATCAGCCTGGGCTTCTTCAGCCTTGGCAACATTTGGGTTGACCCACTTCTTGTTCTGGAAGGCAGGGCGAGGTGCGCGACCACCGTGGTGCGGCACACCCGGCATTGGAGGAACTGGAGGAGCGCCGTACGGTTCAGGGCCGCCGTGGAAGTGACCGGGGCCGCCGTGGTGTGGTGGATAGCCCATGCCGTACGGAGGCATCTGACCATACGGAGGTGGCTGGAAGTACATCGGGTGTCCGTAAGGCTGAAAGGCAAAAAAGCAGAGCACAGACACGAGTTAGAGTAATGGTCAATGCAAGAGTAGAATGTGCACAAACCAAAGCATCGAAGTGCAACTTACTGGAGGGAACCCGCCGTATCCAGGTGGGCCGTTGTAGTAGCCGCCGTGCGGCTGCTGGCCGTGCATAGGACCGTGCTGAGGGCCACGACCACCGCCGTTGCGGCCGCCGAATCTGTCACCGCGCTCTGGTTGGTCACTTGGAGGAAGCGGTGGCGCGGCACCCTGGCGTGGCTGGTCCTTCTCATCTGTCCTTCTTGCCTTACGGTTGGAATCTGAATCTTGGTTTTCTTGATTGTTTCGGTCACTGCGACCGTTGTTGGATCGACCCGATCTCTCGCGGTCAGAGTCTGCGGAACGTGGGTTCACTTTCTTCTTCTTGTTGGTGTTCAAACTGTCACGTGCGTCCAGCTCGGCCTGGTCCACGTTCACAGGTGGGCCAAGCAGCTGAGAGAGGCGACCTCCGGATCCGCGACGCTGCGTGTGTGCTGGCGCCGACGACTCTGGTTCGGCACTCGCCTTTCGCTTCGTAGCAGTGGCTGCTGGCTTCGGTTCTTCACGAGCTGGCTTCTTTGGTGAAGTCTTCTCCACCACTCCAAATCGCTGCGAGCGCTTCGCGAGTACGTCGTCCACCTCTTTCGGTACGCGGTTCAGCGTTCGGACGGTTCCGCGACTCGAACTCAGCGACACGAGCTTCTTGTCCGAGTTCGTCGAGCTACCCTTCAAGCTGATAATGCGCTTGGTCGTGGTCGGAGTTGTGCTTGATGTGGTGGCAGTGGCTTCTTGGTCGCTCTTGCTTGACTCTGCTGCTGCTGGAGCGAGCTCTGCGTCGTCGGTTTGCGCGCCGCTCGCGGCTTCTTTCGCTTCGTACGACGGCAGGAGCGCACTGAGCCACTCGACGAACTGCTCTGCGGACTCTTCGCCGATGAAGTCGATCAGGTCATGGGCAATCTGCGCCATGTTCTTCTTGTTACCGACCATCACGAGGACGTATTCCTATGGGGGCGCGACGGATGAACATCATCACCACACGCAGCGAGACGATAAATCGATCGCACACACAGACAGACACAACAAACAGCATAAGCACATGACGACGTTCCCACTCTATACACGCATCTTCTCTTTTCGCTATGGATTGCTTTCCGTTTCTTTTCCTCTTCTTTTTTCCATCTTCCCCGTCATGGCCGATCTCTTTTTTCGCTCTCTCTTTTTTTGGCAAACAAGCATTCTGCACTCAACGCACACACACAACATGCATTTCAAGCAGGCCCGGCGCGAATGTGGTCTTGGTGTGAGCTTGGGTTGACGATACGGAGACGACTTGAGTGCTTTCTTGATGGTGAACTTCGTCTTGGATTTTGTCTATGACTTCTTCTCTTGGAGCTTTCTTGGACTCTTGAGCACGTCACCAACAGGAATAGGGAGGGAGAGGGGAGGAGGGCTATCTCCACTCGCATGCACGTACAACAGACACGAACAAAGGCAAGCGCACACCATACAGCGAGAAGCCAAAGCAGATCGAACGCTCGATCCCCCATCTACGACGAGAGAGTGGCCAGCCCCACCGCATACGCCGCCTATCGATCGCATCGAGTCGAGAGAGAAAGAGCCGCGCGGGACGAAGAAGAGAAGACGAGAAGGGCGCTTCCGCACCGCGTCGCAATCCGAAAGCTGAGAGAGATCCTGTTTGTCTATAATCTACAGTAAGTAAGTACGTACCGCCATGACCGTGTCCACCTCGACGCCGAGCATGTCCGTGAGCTTGCTCTGTGTCTCGCGCTGGATCTCGGCACGCCACGCGGGCGTGAGCACCAGTGGGAAGACGTACTCCGTGTCGTACCCCATCGCTCGTCCGTTCTTCTGCCGGTTGCTCGTGCTTGTTGGTTGCGGAATGGGCTGGCGCAAGGGAGGCTGCAGGAGTATAGTTACGAACATGAGACACAATAAAAAAAAGAAAGAAGCTGCGTGCGATTCACTTGAGTGACAGCAAAACTGCCTCCTGTTTTTATGTGCATATGCCACTGAAATGGGGATCTTGAGCTCAAAAAGCAATACAATGAACTCGCTTCTCTCATTGGTGACCACAGAGCTCTTCTTATGAGCACAAGCTGCCGCTGCTGCCAACGCAATTGCTTTCTGCGTCAAGCAACAAGCAACAAGCAATGCTCCGATGATATCCACACAACCAAAGACACTACACCAGTACACACTGCAGTAGCTTAGCTCTCTGTCGACGTGGCGGTTGCTATCGCATCTTCGGCAGCACGCGCGTGGCGACGATCTCCCAGAGCACGGCGGCGCAGAAGTTGGCGCAGTAGAGTGCAAACATGATCCAGCGGTGTGAGCTAGGCACCGGCATGACCTGGAACGCGTCCGAGAGGCCCGTGGAGAAGTCCAGGAGGAACCAGACGTTGATCGCGAGCACGACCGCGAGCACGACCGTGAACGCCTTGTTGCTGTAGAAC
>JAASGT010000336.1:0-29334 GCA_023334315.1 Globisporangium alternatum | reverse complement strand
GGAGTGGTAGCATTGGCTAACTGCGCTTTGATAGCAACATTGGCGCAATTATTACGAACAACTCGACTGTATTTATCACTGCCGGTTCTCCCTTCACTTGTCAATAAAGCATTGTAGTAACATGGCTCATTGGTATAAGGATGTTCAACAAATATCATTGAGTGAACCGAGAGAATCACTTGCGAAATAGTGGACGATTTCGCGTTCCACTGATTCGTGCTCCATGTGTTTAACACAGACAGACATACCTTGCCACAGTTGTAAAGATTAGGGTTGAATCGTACGGATCCTCCTCCTGTGGTAAGAAACTTCATTTGTGGCGGAGAGTTTGGATAGTCACCAGGGATGTACATATCAAACTCAAAGTATCCACCACCATATGGCGTATCGTAGTCAGGAATGAGTAGCAACTTCAACAGCTGAACATTCTGCTCAGAGATTAGTACGTATCCATTGAAATCTGCTACAGTCTCTTTAATTGTATCGATTTCTGCAAATATACGCTTGACAAACTTTGAAGCAACCATTGTTTGGTTAGAGGCGAATGTATGGCTGAAATCATCAACAAACTTTACTTTCTCACTATCTTGGGCATCAATACTATCACCACGAATACTTGACACGTCAACATTCAAACTAAACGCATCGACAATCTTTATTATATTCTCGTAAAAGTGTTCATTGGCTGCAACTTCTAACGTTGATATCTTTGCTTCCATAATCGTTGAGACTATGGTCGATAGAACATTATAGTATTCTTTTGGGTTGATCGATTCAATGTTCTCTACAATGATATCCACATGAGGGTTAAGTATTGTCGCCAGTGAATGGTAAGTACCAACTTTTTCATTATGTCCAAGAAATGCCCCACAAGTATTGATCTTCTTTCTATCAGCGCTACCAAAAGTTGGTAAATCGGATGATTCAAATCTATACGTCAATGACATCTTAGTTACGATTTCAACAATTGTTGAATCAATGTCATTGAGTGAAGATTCCGTTTCAGTGTCGTATTCGCGAAGTAGACTAAGAGAATTGGAAACAAATTCTGCTATGTCAGTGCAAATGTTCCACTCATTCTTGCTCAATAATTCGTTGTTCGTGATTAGAAGACGATCGTCGATACGAATTTTTGATCCAGTATATTCAACTGACGGCGGAACGTACGGAAACCACAAGTCAACATTTGTAGTATGGTTTACAAAGAGTTTGAATGAACGAGACTCATAAGTAAATCTGATTGATAGATTATCTTTACTCAATTCATACAAACACTCATGTTGAAATTGAGTCTCCAGCCGAATACACAACGCAGTCCAATGGAACTGAATTGTGTTCACTGGAATGTTCGCAGAGACGTTGATAGCTAGATATTGACTTTTGTCATCATCTGAATAATCTTCATCAATTTCCTCAATCCCATCCGATTCATACGAGTAATCGCCATCAGATTCATACTCGTATTCATTGAATTCGTTAAAAGTGGCGTTGCGCTCGTTGTTGGCTTCGAAAATGATAGACATGGTTCAAGGTGCTTGGGTTCGTTTATACTTCTCGTTCGTATAATTATGAATGTTGGCTGTCAATTTTACGGTCTTCTGAAGCGTTCCAGGTTACTTTATCGAAAAAGTATCATCAGCTATACGAAAGCATACTTCTCGAAATGCTCTCATTTCATGATCAGTGATAGGCTTATGAGGATTATCAAAATCCGAAGGGTGCTTTTTGTGTAATCTGGATTGAATGTAGTACAAACTGTATGATCCGCAGTTTCCTGTGTCCGAACTTTGATGTTGAATATTCGTAATAGTATCAAATGTACACTTTAATCCTGTCGCATTCGCAATATTGCTTGCTTGTTCTTGCCAAAACTTGTCAAACTTGGCACTTCCAGAACCACCACCAGCCGAATTAAAACATTCAATACGAATCCATGGTTTAGATGTATCTGAGGGGTCTTTAAGATCGCTCGAGATGAAAATTGTAAACCAATGTTGCCCAGACCCTTTTGAAGTATCAGTATTGCATACAATACCATACGAGTGAAGTGGCGTGTCTTTATATGTACTCAACTGTGACTGATAGCCATTTGTATCACCACTTATTAAACCGCGTTTGATCAAGGCACATTTGAACTCATTTGCAAAATCAGTTTTCTTTGCATTTAAAACCGGATAATCAAATGAGCAAATGTTCGCGGGGTCAAATGCAACAAGATCACTCATATGAATGAATCCATGTGCGTACCCCAAATACTTCACGCGCATTTGACTCATCACCGTATCAATTTCTGTATTGTTTAACCAATAATTGTGATCAAAGCTACTGGTAGCTGCTTTGAATGTTTCTCTTTCTAACTTACTCTTCAGTTGGAGAGGTATATCCACCTTTGTCAATATACATACGTCATCATTGCACGTAGTCTCTTGCTTTACTTCAGCTAAACTATTCCCATTCGTGTACTTTGTGATTAAAATCACTTGGTCGGGGGTAAAGCACGACCCGTCTGCATTTGGATTCGTATTGAGTGCACACTCATACATTGTTTGTCAAGTATGCCGCATATAGTATACTAGAGAGACATGCAATCAAACATTGAGTACGATAAGTCGTTCGCTGTATTCAGTGACGTGAATCATGCAACGACCAATGCTACTGATAATCTGTTTCATGAATCAGGGAAACTTCAATTGAACACCTATCAAGCTTTTATTACAAATGTGATGAATCCACGAAGTGACTTAAGATCGCTAATGCTTGTTCACATGACCGGAACGGGTAAGACAATTACTGCATTGGCAACCGCGACAGAGTATGTTCGACAGTATCAATCTGACAATACATCATTGTCATCTGTAATAGTACTTGGATTTACTAAAGACATTTTCAAGAAGGAGCTTTTAAGCCATCCCGAATTCACATTTGTAAACATTGATGAAGTACGAGATATGAAAGATTTGGAAGTACATATGCACGATTCTTCGGCTGTAAGCGAGCAGTACCAGTTCAAAAAAAAACAATATCAGAGAAGACTAGGAAAGCGTGAGGTGCATGGAATCTACCAATTCTACGGGTATAGACAATTCGCAAATCGCGTGATCAATATGGAGGATGTGCAAACAATGATTAAGAAACAAAATGCATCGTCGAACTTTTTTGATTTAGACGCGAAGACAATCAAGAAGTGGATTGAATCGGGAGAGGTGCGCATCAACACCAACTATATTAAGACGTTTTCACGATCTCTATTCATTTGCGACGAAGTCCATAACTTGTACAAGCAAGACGATTTGAATACGTATGGAATAGCTATCCAGTGTGTGTTTGATTATTTCTTCAAAACGCTTCCCACTAACGACGTTAACTACGGCGCGGTTCGGTCGCTGCTTTTGTCTGCAACGCCTCTCACATCAAGTGCAACTGAAATTATTCCGATTGCATTACTGTTGACCGGAAACAATTTAGAAAAGAACAAACTATTCGCATCAGTTGATGGAGTAGATCAGCTAACTCAATCAGGTATGGCTACTATTCGTCAATCTATCTCTGGGAAGATAAGTTATATCATGGATGATAATCCAAGTGAATACCCAAGCTCTACCTTTACAGGTGATGCGATAAAAAATATTAGTTATCTAAAATTCATTCGGACATCACCTATTGGTCAGCAATTAAAGTCCTTTATGAACTGGAGCGATCGTTCGAATAGCGTGACTGACGAGAGAGGTAGTAATATGATTAAAGATATTACACTACCACCAACTAAGGAGCATCCGCATGGAAACATATTTAGCAAGAACATCGCTGACCTGGCTCGACTGCCTGATGCAGTTGCTGTTCGAAAATTATCTGACGGGACATTGACTTCAAACATTTTCAAATTGAGTGAGCTTCGGAAATATTCATGTAAATACGCAAAGTTAATAGATATGTGCTTGGAGATGAAAGGTCCAAAGTATGGCAAGATGTTTATATATCATCCATTTGTACAAGGATCCGGCACCGATCTAATTGTGAGTTTGTTATACGCAAACGGATTTGTGATGGACGGAGAGCATCCAATGAAGGATAGCATTTGTATGCATTGTAATGACAAATTTGGAACTCATACAAAAACCGGATCGCACGAGTATGTGCCTGTGCGGTTTACAGTCATCACCGGATCAATTGCTAAGCCGGCAGCAACTTCGCGACTAAATTCATTTAACAGTACTCAAAATCTCTATGGTGAGAAACTCAAAATTATTGTTGGATCAAAAGCTATGAGAGAGAGTCATACACTGAAGACTTGTAAGCATGTTATTGTTGTTCATGAGCCCAGTTCAATATCTGAGATGATCCAAATTATTGGCCGAGCTGTCCGAAAGCGTGTTCATTCTATGTTACCCGCCAATATGCGATCCGTGCTCATTCATATTTTAAGTACTAATATAGAAAACGTAAAAGTAGCTAAAGATGATCCAGCTGCCAATGAAGAACTATCCTATAAGATGAAAGTGTTGCAGTATTCTCAAATCAACAAGATTGAAAGAATAATGTACGATACGTCATTAGATTATTTGATCAATTTCAGATTTAAGTTACGAGAGACGCCGCCTTTGTTGGGAGAATCATATCCACTGGATACTAAACTACGAAATCAGTATGAAAAGGTACTTAGTAGAACATACACAGATCTGAGAAATGGAGTCGCAGCAACTGGTATCCACACAAACAGATTTAATGTGTTCCATTTTGAAAGCGAAGTTAGATTGACTATGATGATTATCAAACGAATCATTCTTGACCATCAACCAGCCATATCCATTCTTCAGTTGAGAGATTTAGTCCGAGAGCCCCCGTTTAAAGTTGAATACAATACGAAATTGATATCAAATGCGGCAATAGCAAATGCTGTCCACAAGTTGACTTTCAGGACTGATCAACTAAGAATTGTAACAACGTCAATGAAGCAAAGTGTCATTGATTCATTATACGACGACTCATCTACTTTAACTGATTCGCATGGACACGTGTATCGGATTGTCTGCATTGGCGATCCACTTTGTTTACGGACAACTGTAACCAGACGATTGTTGACATCAATAGAGGAAGGCGATAACTCTTTAATAGATTCATTTCGCGAAGTATATTCAGTGAAAGTAGACACTCCAATTGACATGAAAGATCTTTCTGAAAAATGGGCATCAACAATTGATATAAGCGATGTAATGGATGACATTAAGAGTCTCTGGCCTGCATTTCGAGATATTGATAACATGCTTTCAAAGTTTCCACTGAAGATTCATTCACAATTGGCCGAATGGGCGATTAAGAATGCTGCAGACCTAGCTATTAACAAAGTCAAGATCAAAGATATTGATACAATTAAATACTTACTTGAGTTTTACTTGAACAAGAAGATTGTTTTCACAATTGCTCAACTCAAATGGACTCGTGTGTACGATAAATACAAACGATTTGATGTAGACACCGGATCCAGCTGGTTTAATCCTGCTGCAAAGTTGTCAACAGCGTCGCTCCCTATCGGCCATTGTATAGGTACATCGGTTCGTCTGTATCAGCCAACAGACAAAACCTGGATTGAATTAAACTCTATCAGCGTAGACACCGATGCTGTTCATCCATACAGCTTTTACATGTATGAAGAAAAAAACGGACTGTCTGTCACTACAAAAATAAAGTTCTTAAATGAAGCAAAGTCAAAAGGTATTGTGATGGCATTCCTTCAAAGATCTGACTTGCAAAGAATTATCAAAGAGCTGAAAATCAATGTTTCGCAAGAGGCACACAAGCCTGAAATCATTCAGCAGATACAAGCATCCGCGTGGAAAATTCAATTGAAACTATACCCGAAGCGATTGATTTATCGTTTGATTGATTTGTAAGAATACGTTTACAAAAAAATATACAAAACTCATTGTGCATCGTGTTAAATTGGTATCTCGTTGACAGAGCAATTTAGTTCAAGAAGTCTTCGACGTCGTTTCCATCGTCGAGCCACTTCTGGATACGAGATGGATGGTGCACAGCTGCGATGATTGCTTGATTGAGCGGCGCGCGTTCTCTCTTGATACGAACGTAGTCGTATTCTAGAAATGGCGTCATGCAGAATCGTTCCCAATCGATCTTGTCTGGATTGGCGTTCAGCAACTCAATTGCTGCAGAGTTCCACGAAAGCTGGCTCCAGTCGATCTTGTCTTGATTCGCAGTCAGCAACTCGATCATTGCAGGGCTGATCGAAAACACTTCCCAATTGATCTTGTCTGGATTCGCAGACAGTAACTCGATATCTGCAGGGTTTATCGGAAGATAGGACCATCTGATATTGTTCTGATTCGCTGTCAGCAACTCGATCGCCGCAGGGTTGCTCAAAAGCGCATCCCAATCGATCTTGTCTTGATTGGCAGTCAGCAACTCAATTGCTACAGGGTTTTTTGAAAGCATGAGCCAATTGATCTTGTCTTGGTTTGCCATAAGCATCGTCTCGTAGATAGAATGAATCTTCACGTATTTGTCGTTGTATTGGAGAACCATGATTGCTTAAAGAAGTGGCTTGATTGATGAATGTGCTGTTATTTTACTAACAAAATCATGCGATTTTATGCTCACGTTGTGAATGCATAAAAAAGCAATTGGTACTCGTTGAGAGTACGTGTATTATGCAAATTCTACGTAAATGGAGTAAGAGATGCAAATATCAGCTCAGTTCATGTAGTCGTCAATATCGTTGCCATCGTCGACCCACTTCTGGATGCGGGATGGTGGACGGCTGCAACAATTGCTTGAGAGGCGCGCGTTCTTATACGATCTTGATGTAGTCGCGCTGTAAAAGTAAGGCGAATAGATCTTGTCTGGATTCGCAGTCAGCAAATCAACTGCTGCGGGTATACTCGAAAGCTGATGCCACCTGATCTTGTCTTGATTGGCAGTCAGTAACTCGATTGCAGCTGGATTTCTCAAAAAATAGCCCCATCTGACCTTGTCTTGGTTTGCCATAAGCACCGCCTCGTAGGCAGAATGATTCTTCACGTATTTTTTGTCGTCGTACGTGAGAACTATGATTGTTGAAAGGAGAGTCTTGATCAATGATGCGTATCATTTTGGATGACGTATCAGAGATTTTCAGTGTACTTGATGTTTGTATATCCAACACTTTCTCGTTGATAGGTATCGCTGCACTTGATAATAGTATTGTCATCTAATCTGTTTTTTTTCCGATCCCACTATACTCGCAATACCTCCTTGATGTGATGACTGCTCACTGACTCAGACGCCACAGTGGTACACAACGGTGGATTTTCACTATAGATTTTCGCTGTCTGGCTAACTGAGTGGCGCTCAAGGTACGTTTGCGCTGCTTTGATCCAGATGGAGAACTCACTTTTCTACCAATAGTGGTATTGTAAAATCCATAAGATGGTTTGTGAACGGTACCTACTGCAATGACAACGAACTGTATCTGTCCTGTGCTGATGCCCAACTCGTTCCGGCCGCACGCTCGATGTCATTCTCGAAAAACCTACCTCGCCGCCACGATCGCTTCCGAACAACACCCAGCAGGAGTCATGGCAACCTATGGTTCAGTCGCCGCAGCCGCCGTCAGCGCTATCGTACCAGGTGCTGATGTCGTAGTCGGCTTGTTGAAGGAGATCCGGAACTTGTGCCAACTGATCAAGAAGACCAAGGGTACAACCGCAGAGTATGAGGCTCTATCCAATCAGCTTGATTTGCTTGCAAAACAGCTCGAATCCGACAAGGCCAAACTGGAGGACAGCAGCGCGATAGCTGCTATGATCGGCAATCACATTGGCACCGTCAGCAAATTCAAGAAATGTCTCGTCGACTGGATCGATTATGCCGAGAAGCATCGCTTGAAAATGCTCTGGGAACACAATGCCATTCCCGACGAGATCGTAAAGTTCGACAATGAGATCAATAAGTGGCACAAGGAGCTGGGCTACACACATATCATCGAAGACGAGAAGTGGAAGCAAACAGACTCAAAATGGAAGGAGCAGTTGACCAAACAAGTAACGGAAGAGCACAGCGAGACCAGAGAGCTTGTGGTCGAGGGGAACAACAAGATCCAGGAGCATGAGACCAAGCTGCACATCGAGACCCAGGAGCATGTGACTGAGGAGAGCAACAAGACCAGAGTGCTTGTGGTCGAGGGGAACAACAAGATCCAGGATCATGAGACCGAGTTGCACATCGAGACCCAGGAGCATGTGAGCGAGGAGAGCAACAAGACCAGAGAGCTTGTGACCAATACGAGCGACAAGATCCAGGATCATGCGACCAAGCTGCACATCGAGGCCCAGAAGCGTATGGACGCTAAACTTGAAAGCCTTCGCAAAAGCACTCAGCTCGAAGAAAAAGACATCTCGAAATTGATTCAGATCTTGATGGACGCCAGCGACGACATGAGACTAGAGGCGGCGAAGGAGCTGTCGAAGCTGGCAAAAACGCAAGAGCATCTCACTGATATCCTCGAGAAGGGTGGTGTTAAGCCGCTGATGGAGCTAGCACGCGAAGGGTTTTCTACGGACCAGATTGAGCAGATCGAGGCCACAATGGGCGCGATTTATTACTTCTCGGAAGCCAAAGTGAGCCTAGTGGGCGAGCAGATTGTCCAACCATTGCTGCTGGTGCTGCTCCACAAGAACACAACCCCGGGAGCAAAAAAGATGGCCGCTGGCGTGCTCAACAAACTGTCGAGCAAACAAAGTGGCAGGAAGGAGATCGCTGATCATAGCGGCATTTCGGCGCTGGTGAACACGATTCGTGACTGTGATTCAGACCCCGTCGATCAGCAACGGAAGACCTACGCCGTCGAAGCTCTCAAGAACTTGTCCAGGCACGAGGTTTATCATCTTGAAGTTGCAGAAACCATTCCGACGGTGATAAAGATGCTACGAAGCCTCGAAGCCGTTCGAAGGGATTCGGCTCTGGCTATCTTGGAGTATCTGCTGAAGAGCTTTCGTGCGGAGATTGTCGCTGCAAACGGTATTCCTGCGCTGCTGAAGCTGTTGAGAAACTCCGAAGCAGCTCAAAGGGATTCGGCTCTGGTTATCTTGGAGAATCTGTCGAAGAATTTTCACGCGGAGATTGTTGCTGCCGGCGGTATTCCAGCGCTGCTGAAGCTGTTGAGAAACTCCGAAGCAGCTCAAAGGGATTCGGCTCTGGTTATCTTGAAGAATCTGTCGAAGAACTATCGTGCGGAGATTGTTGCTGCCGGCGGTATTCCAGCGCTGAAGAAGTTGTTGCCTGACGGCTACAACACCGAGAAGGGGGAGACGGAGGCGGAGCAATATGCAGTTTCGACGCTGGAATTACTTGACAGCTTGGTTGAGGACCCGCTTAGCAAGGATTCAAGCGACGCGAGTTCTTATAGCTCTTTGTCTCGCGTGGACAAGTTACTTGTGGATTATCGGGAGAACCTCAAGAAGTATCCACTCAAGGAGAATCCATCCAAGAAGAAAGCTGCAGACTTGTCGTATCAGGACTATCATAGGAGGAAACGGTTCGCGAACAGACCCCGGCTCGTTATTCTAGAAATTGAGCTGGAGAAGTAGAAGCATGCTCTTGGATGCGTTGACGTTTCGATTCACAATTATACCATGACAGCCATTGTTCTTGCATTAGTTTGATTTGTGTCCCTTATGTGGTCAGAGCGTGGCCTTGTGTGCGAAGTCGGCAACATATTTTTCTTTCTTCGAGTGAGTGCATCGCTACTATTTTTTGAAATATATATCAAAGGTGACATTCTCGATGAATCCTGAATCAATATAGCACCATGCCAACCGACAAAAGAACATTTATTGTGTCCAATCTTCATCGCGACGAGATTAATGATTTAAACAACGATGTTACCATTACTCTACCTGACAATATCTTCAGTGGAAAAGTTGAATCAATCAATATGAAGTATATGCACATTGACTATTCAACCGAGACGATTGGGTCTTCCAATCGCGAATTCTATGTTACTTATCCAGAGACGAGCATACCGATGCGAGTAACGCTTGATATTGATAAGATTCATTCAACCATTGTGAAGACAGATACAGACTTAGCTCAACTGATATCATCCAGTATCAATTCAACGCTCGGCACAACAGTCTTTCAGACATTCTTTGATCAAATTGTGATATCAAATCAAGACGTTTATAGGGATAACAGCGATTTACTTAGCGCGTATACCATATTCACAAACAACGGAGCAAACTTCAAACTTGACTTTGATTCCAAGCAATCGCTGGGTCCACTCATTGGATTTGGAAATGAATCCTTTCAAGGAGGCTCGTCATATCGCGGTGGCAATATCCCACCAATCTACGCATATGAGTCTATCCACGTATCTAATAAGGCATATGATCCGATTTTCAAAGAATACGATCGAGACACTGACATTGCGTGTAAAATGAATTTCTATGATAGTAACGATGAGTTAATTCCAAACTACCTTGATCCCCGAGATGCTACGATTAGTCTTCCAATAGCAAATGGATATATCACTAACATCCGCGAGTTTATTAAATATTTAGAAATAGAGATGAACAGATACACATATAACTATTTTGAAGGGAGTCCACTCTTTGCTGTTGACTTTGACTTGGAGAGATATAAATTTACTATCAGCAATGATAAGAATGTTCGCTTCGGCATTGGCTTTAGATTCGATAATGCAAATGGTTCAAACAATTACGGCTCGCTTCATAGACACCTCGGCTTTAATAAACAGATCTATCTCGGATTCAAATCGCTAACAAGCGTTTACGAAGCGAAGATATTTGATAGAGCATATGTCAGCGAGTATCTATTCGTCTGTAGTGATTTGATTAAATACAATTATGATACTAGTCTTATCGTTGCTGAATCCGCCGGCAATGCCTCTCAGTACGAAAGTATCTTCACGATACCAGTATCTGAAATAGTGAACAACTCTTACAAACCAGGATTTGAAGATGAACACAAAGTGCGCATCCACGCATCTATGCTCGCTAAACGATACAATGAAAATTCGGACGATGACAAAAAAATTAACTTTTACTTAAAGGTGGCCTCGGGTAGACACATCAAACTAAACACGCAATGGAGTATCAAATTTGAAATCGAATATGTCAACTAAGCGCATACTAAAACTGTATCAATAACAATATAATCATGGACGCCCAAGAGTATGCAATCGTAATCAAATCAGTTTGTTCTAAACTGAATATTAAAGTCCCAGACAATTCCCTTATCCGCAATGTAACCACGTATTGCAAAGGTCTCAACCTTGATCTGCTGAAGATCAATTACATTAATGACGCAGAACGATATGAAGCCATTGCGCGATCCTATCTTCTATCAATTGCGCCTTCTACAGATGAGCCATTTGATATTTCAAATTACTTGAAGAAAGCACCGAAGCGGTCTGAACTGCTAACAACAACTTGGGTAGATGAACGCATGCCTATTGTTTCTAGTAAGTCAATGAGTGTATACATTGATTCAAGAGTACGCAATGTTGATTCAACTGCTGCATCTATTACGGATTTTGTTTTTACTTTGGTGCCTCGTCAAACAAGATCTGAGATTGGTGATGGTCGTATTCAAGCGAGAGTATTGCCATCGCAGATAACGTATATGAAGATTGGAAGGATCGTATTGCCCTATGATGAAATTCGTAGACGATCGAATTACGCAAATGAAATCACATTAACATTTACTGCTCTACGTAGTAATGGTATCATTGCGCGTGAAGACACATATCATTTTGTATTTACTTACGAAGTCAAATCAAGCAATACTGATTTGGTTGAACTAATCCCAGTCAATGAATACTGTAAGTTTAGCCCACCTCTTCGCATGATTGATAACTTAAGTCTACGATTCAATGATCCTATATATCCCATCTCATTTCCAAATGATCGTCTTCGCCCTACTTCATTCAATTACTTATCGTCCGATGGTCGTATTCAGTTTGATACACCTCATATGCTTTCTAGTAGAGATGTTATTATTATTATGGGGCTCACCACTGATAACGATGCTGCGAACAAAACTGTTTTGTCAGCTGTTAATAACCCGCGCGGAATTGCTGTCACTCACATCAATGATAATACCATTTCGACTGGGATTGATTTCACGCAAATAGTTTCGCCCCAAACCAATAGCGCTCCATTGATATTAGTTTATAGCAGAATGTTCAGATTTCCAATTGAAATCGGTTATCAAGATGTGAGTGAACTATTATAATCAAATTGACTTTTGACGAAACAAATATAGGCAATAGTTGGACCAATCAACTTGATGATACCCGAAATGAAACATACTCATTCATACTGCGTGGATTTAAGAAATCCAGATCTGGCGTTCAAGATAAATAAGAATGACAACGGATTCGTTCTTAGTTATGGCGTTGCTTGCGTGCGTAAAAATCCGGATACCGGATGCTATGAAGTACTGATGATAAAGAAGAGACACACATATCTCTTCATTGAATTTGTCCGCGGTATGTATGATCCTTATAAGGACTACGATCTACAGCACATGTTTGACGCAATGACAATAACAGAGAAATCCATGATTCGGACAAGAAACTTCAATACTCTATGGCACTACTGCAATGGCGAGCCAACAAAGAGCTCTGAACGATCAGTGTATGCAAGATCGCTGCGGAAGTACACAGCACTTATTGGAAGAGGAGAAGATGTACTGCCTTCGTTGTTATCTAAAACAACAAATGCGAACCTACTATGGGAAATACCGAAAGGTCGTCCACAAAAAAAAGAAACCCCGCTCATATCGGCAACACGTGAATTTGAAGAAGAGACTGGTTTGACAAAAGATTCGTATCGTATCTTGTTTGACGAAGGGACTATAGAGTATTCATTTATTGATTGTGGTGTTAGATACAAATACATCTACTATTTGGCCGTGTTGAGCAGCCAAGTGCTACCGAAGTATGATTATGCTAATGAACATATGCTATGGGAGCTGAGCGAATTGAGATTCATGACTTCTATTGCCATACAAGAGATGAACAATCAGAGGCTAGCAAAGACGGCCCGTATCATTATCAAGAAAGCAAAGAAGTATCTCTAAAGCAATAATTGAGTTTTTTTATTGCAAGTGGTGATGTACCCACTCGCGTGCAACACGAAAGAACCATGGCCACTTGTGTCCCTCGTCTTCAAATATAACATGGCCGCCTCGATTTGTTGTAACAATAGTGATTAAAGGGTTTCGTTCAGGAAGATGAAGATAGTCCTGAGTGATACTACCATCAAAGATTGAATCATCTAAAGCGGATATGAACAATGATGGGACGTTGATCTTTGTCAAATAGTAAACAGGGTCGCAATCAAGCACAAAGTCCTGTTTTGACTTGTATCCAAGCAACTTACTCTGAAAGACAATCCAATCGTCCAACGTTCGGACATCGTTTAACTCAGTCTTATGCGAGTGGTTTCGGAGAGTGTATTTCATTTTATTTACCAGATATGACTTTGATATAAAATTCATTTTCTTAAATGACTCCATGAAGTGATATCCAGGGGATACTAATACCGCGCTTTTGATTCGTTTCATTGAATTGAATTTACCCAAAAACCGTATCAACAGTGCGGACCCAGCACTTGCTCCAATTGCGTGAATAGGCACGCCGGGGTACATGCGCTCTATATAACTAATGACAAGTTGTAGCTCATCAATTTGCCCAACAAAGTTAAACTTATTGAATAAAAGGGACGAATCATTTCCAGATCTTGTAAAAGTGCAATACGCAATATTATCCTCCTGAAACATTTTTCCAATGTGTGCCAATTGAGTGTAGTCGCCACAGACAGTGTGCAAATAAATAACAATTGCCTGAGGCGTGCCCGATGGCTTGCTTATTCCGACCATGATCTCGGAGCCGTCAATCATTTTGAGAATTCGCTTTTCTAATAAATCATTTGCAATAGATAACTCAAATGGTCTGATTTTAGTTCGATAAAGAAATAGTTGACCAACGCCAGACAGTAGTGGACGGAACCATACAACTGGTTTCTGAAATATGTTCAAACAAATATTCGAAACAGAATACACTCTTGGGTACTCCTTGATGTACAACATCTTGCCCTATATCATTACATCAAAAGATGAGATCTATTCTGAACGTTAACGTAATCAATATAATCACTGCATAACGATGTCCACTACTTCGCTGCCAACCTCCGTTATTACCCGAGCCCGCGAGCTTTTCACGCTCTACTCTAAGAAGGGCGCGTTCCAGATTGAAGAATATGCCGATGCTGGTGCGGTATACAAGCGCCTAACCGATGCTGGTCAGGGTGAAGATCAAGTCGATGTCACCGAGGTTGACGTCAAGTACATTGTCAGTGCTATCAATGTCTGCTCTACCCGAGTGCCGACCGAGGTTCAGAACTACAAGCCTATCTCCGATCTTCTCGACACTTTGTCTTCGGCATTAAAGGCGCTTGGCGATGAAGAAGAGACGAAGACTGAGCTATAAATCGTTTAAATTTCTTTTTTTGTCAACGAAAAAAAACTAACCTATCAATGACTACTTTGTATCTGAAGCTTTAAGGTTAGTATTTCGTTATCTTTCAGCGCCAAGTCCAGTCGTGATTGCAGTTTCACACTTTTGATCTCACTATCTTTGACAACAAGTAGATTCCTGAGATTGTTTGTTTCAATTTCGTATGCATGCTTCATATTGCTCATCATTGATTCATATTGAGCGATTTGATTCTTCATGTTGCCACAAAAGCTATCCGATATTGTTTTGAAGATATTCTTAATATTCAGATAGCTCTCATCACACAAACTGATCAACTCGACATGACCTTCTTTCAAATATTGATAACGCGAGACAGATTTCTTGAATTCAGTTTCTGCAGAAGATAGCGATAACACTGGGATAAAGATAAATGAATCAAGTTTGATATCATCTCCGTAATGCTTCATGTGCTGACTGAATCGCCGTTTGACGTTGTCTGTGAATCCATACTTGAAGACTTTCTTATTGTTATCTGAAACGCCAATGTCAATCAAATACAAGCAAGAGATATCAGTTGCGCTTTTCGTCATAATTGCTTTGAGATGGTTGGCATCTACATTAAGCACTTTCTTGAACGTCTCAACTTTTTGTTCATTGGTTCCAAACGTGGCGCTGAACACAATTTCATCAATCCACTTCTTGAACTTATATCCAACACCAGAACGAGACGTTTCAATTACTTTGCGTAAACCAGCGTATGTGAGGTACATCTCTTTAATTTGTTGTGATTGGAGACTATCCAAATTCGACACCTTAAAGAACATATAATGTTCGTTAAGTGAATACATCGTTTGTGGCCTAGCCATGTCATAACTCAAGCTTGCCATATTGAATACTTCCATAACAGATTTGACCCGAAAGAAGATTCCGTCTTGTGTTCGTTCGCCACGCATTGGTACGTTGTACTGATTTCCATCTTCATCTTTAAAGAAGACCAAATCTTCATCTGTGATAAGTGGTGGCGCTGGAGTTAGAGCCTCTTCAGTTTCAAACAATTCAGCTAACTCAACCTTGTTGACGAAGATGCTACCGAACTTGCGTGAAAGCTTTTCAGTCTTAATCAGCTCGCCATCATCAACGCGACCAAAGATATAATCCGAAAAGCTCTTTCTTTCAATCAATTGCTGGTGCGAGCGAGTGCCTTTGCAATAATCTTTGTGCTCAGTACGAACATCCTTGAGATCGATGTAGGTCTTGTTGTCTAGGGTGTATTCGTTCATAGTTGTATCTTGTATGTTATATGCTGCAAAGCTCAATTTAGACAAAAAAGAAAACAGTTAGTTGAATGAATGAACCAATCAAATATGCAATATACCAAATTCAAAAGTCTTCAACATGCGAAATGTTCCAAACTGTCGTAAATCGCCCTAGGGTTTGCGAAGAAGTCTTCTGTGTAAGACATGATAACTTTTGCGCAGTGAGGACAGCCATCACCTTGGATATGACGAGCTGGCGTTTGCAAGAACTCGTTGTGGAATGCGCAAATAATGATCACATGAAGATTTTGGTTTTTGTATACAACTTTCGAATAGTCATAACAATTTCCATATGTCTTCAGTGCTTTAGCAACAAACTGAGCAGTGTTCGACTGGCCAGCCGCAGAACATTTGGCGCATCCATATCCGGCCAAATGGTTGCAGGGCGCTTGTTCAAATTGATGAGGCTCTTCGTGTTTGTTGCAAACAATGATAACTTTGGTCACTCTGTCTTTATAAACAACTTTTGAATAGTCAAAACGCTCATTTCCGTGTTTCACCTTTGCTCTTGCGATGAACTCGTTTGTGTTGGACACTTGAGACCCGCCACATTTGCCACATCCATGACCATGCAAGTGCGAATCTGGAATCTGGAAAAACTCTTTGTGCTTTCGGCATGTAATTGCCACTTTAGTATTGCAGTTTTTATTATGGGATTCATCGAGAATGTCACTTCGATAGATATTTTCAAACATATTTGTGATGCACACGCTTGAAGAAAGAAAAATATGCTGCCGACTTCGGACACAAGGCCTTCCTTTGACCGTGATTGCAACTGCATTGAACGTATGTAAGCGAACCGTCCAACGTTGGTTGAAGAGCAAGCTAATGGTTTCTCGCCCGTTAAATCGATCACATTTGAGGAAATTGAATGAGAGACAGCGAGAGACAGTGACGGACTCTCGCTCTTTTTTTGTTCCAAACCACAGTGGGATGACAAGTAAAGAACGCCAGCGCTTCTGTAAACCCATCACACATATTGTTTGCACTTGAGCATTCAAAGATTAAGATGACAATGATTGGTTATCGACACTGAGATGAACATTTCGACAAGCGTCTGCCATCTCTCATTCTTCAATTTTGTCTCTCAAACGACAATGAAGTCAGCCAACAAGCGCAAACGCAAACGCAAGCCGGGCGACTCAGACACGGACTACGACGACTCGGACTTTGAAGATGTCACGCATCGACTCGCACGTCTACGCACCCGGAACACTACTCCACTCGATGAGATTGTCCCTGTGCCCGACCGCGAAGAAGACTCACCCGCTGCAGTCGTCGAAGAGAAGCCGAAGAAACGACGCCCAGACGTGACTGCTCGACGCGTTGCGAATGCTGAGACGACCGTCTCTGTCGTCAAGACCACGCTCAACTCGTTTTGTGACGACGCGGGGAAAGCGCTTCCATGGGAGAGCGTGCTTCGAGATATGAACAAGGCTGTCCTGGAAGCGTACGTGCTCGCGAACATCCACGTCGTCCGACTGTGTCAAGCGAATCTACCCATCGAGCCCCTCAACAATACCTTCTTCTACCGCTGTCTAACAGCAGTCGCGTCTGGCGTACAAAAGTCTCGAGATTGTGAACAGTTGAAGCAGTCCGTCGCGCTGTACAACGAGTGGCGTGCTACGGATGTCAATCGAGCGAACAACAAGTACATCTCGAGTGGTTGGCAACAACACGCATGTATGCAGATGGCTACAAACACGACCAACGCAGTCAATCTCAACTTCTACCGACGGTTCCACAAGCACCTGAAGCGCACGTACGACTTTGACGGACGACAGGCGTACGCGATGCTGAAATGCATTCTCGATCCCGTGTATGAAGGAGTGGATCCGATTGTGTTGGAGTGGCGTGATCGCATCCCACGCAGAGAGTCTGACGGCAAGCTCGACAGCCAACCGCATCTTCTTCTGCCACTGACGTACTCGTTCCTGTCCGACATCGAAGAGAGAAACCGAGTGAACAAGACGAAGCCTGATTACGTGGAGATTCGATCGTTCAGTCTGCTTCCGTACAAGCGCGGGTTTGAGTGCAGTCACTTTAAGGTGTGCAAGATCGGTCTTCGGGCGATATTGAAGCGTGCTGGAGTGGACGTTCCCGATCAAGGACCCAAGTGGAATGAAGAGGCGGATAATTGGTGGCGCATTCTCTTCAACATCGGCAAGTTTGAGACTGCGAATCGCAAGTTTGCAGACGAAATCGTGACGGATGGGAAATCAGTCAGCATCGTGATGCGCAAGCCGAAGCGAGAGATTGGACCAGCTCCCACGTTGAAGAAGGAAGACTACGTCGTGATGTGGGGACTCGACCCAGGTCGAACAGATCTTTTCGTGGCTACCAATCAAGATGGAGTGAAGATCAAGTGTTCATCGCGTGAGTTCTACGAAGATGCAAGATACAAGAAACGGAATCAGAAGATCAGGGTGTGGCAGGAGAACCGTCCAGACGTCTTAGAAGCCATCCGCAACATGCCAACAAAGAAGACCTCATCGCTCGAACGACTGAAGCAGTACGTCGAGTTCATGACTCCACGAATGGATCTTCTTCTCAAGTTCGCGATGGTCAAGCCTTTTCGCAAGCTGAAGCTCCGTAGCTTCATCTTTGCACAAAAGAAGCTAAAAGAGTTATGTCTGAAGCTGACAGCACAAGCAGAACGAAGAACGATCGTCGGCTTTGGTGACTGGAGCAATCAAGACATCGGCGGTTTGATCAAGAAGTGTCCGGCTGGTCCAGTGAAGCCATTGGAACGTATGCTTCGACGGTACTGTCGAGTGGAACCAATCGACGAGTTCAGGACGAGCAAGTTGCATAACGACTGCTACCAGCCTCTTGTCCATCAATACTCCAAGCGCAAATGTCGAGACGGCGTCGAGCGTACTCTCAAGGTTCATGGTGTACTCCATTGCAAGAACAATGGCTGTCACGGTATGACTGTGAACCGAGATGTGAACGCGTCCAAGAACATGCTGCTACTTCTCCAACGCAAGCTCCAGAGCAGAGAACGACCTCCAGAATTCTGTCGAGCGAGAACGTAGCAAAAAACAACAAGTGTCCACGGGTGCCGCATCGCAGCAATGAGGTGTGGAGGCTCGTAGTATCCTATAGGACAGCCTGCTAAGGCATTGTTCGGAAGACGTCGAGAAAAAAAACTAGGTAGTCACTTTAGATTTTCAAAGGTGACATTCTCGATGAATCCCGTAATATGGATATTTGAAGTAGATTTTGTGCTCAGTTTGTGTAAAAAAAATGTACATACCCAGTGAACATGCCTAAGCTTGGCATACTAGGCATTCTTCGCCTTCTTCATCAAGGTCGTCCGCAAGTAACTTCTTGCCGAGATTTACGGGGCGTACTTTGAGGTAGTAACTGGAGGTTTTAATTCCCACCTTCCATGAGTATAAATGCATGTTTGTCAGCAGTCCCATATCAGGCGATGCCAAATAACGGTTGGATGAAGCGCTCTGACATACGTATTGGCTTCGGTCCGCGTCCATCTTAATGAACGACGTCAGTTTGTATTCATAGATGGTTCTGTACACATCTCTAATCTTTTGCGGGATTTCTTGAATAGACTGCACCGATCCATCGTTTTCAATAATCTTGTTTCTGATTTTTTTGGTCCAAAGGCCAATCGTTCTTAAATCTCTTACTAAGTGCCGATTGACTACTTGAAAGCGGCCTGATAAAGTGCTCCGGGTGAACACATTACTCTGATATACCTCTACTGACTCGGAGCAATTCATAATGATAGACGATCCAGCGGTTGGCATAATCGCCATCAAGAGAGAGTTTCTCAATCCAGTAGATTTGATATCTCTCTTCAATGCAGACCAATCCCACATAGTTGGGGATGCTAAGCCCCATAAATCATACTGTAGTACTCCTTGAGCTGTCATTGATGTATCAAATGTTTTGTAAGGACCATCTCGCTGCGCAAGTTTATTGGAAGCCACAAGACCTGCATAGTACATAGTTTCAAAGATTTTCTTGTTGATGTCTACCGCAAGTGGGCCATCATATGGGGTTTTCATCATCATGAAGACTTCGGACAGGCCTTGTACACCAATACCAATTGGTCTATTAAACTCATCCGATCGGCGAGCCTGTTCAAGTGGATACTTATTGTTATCAATCACCTTATTCATATTGAAAGTAACCTTTTGCATAACTTGATTCAGCAAATCATAATCAAAGTACACTTGATCATTTTGTTCCTTGACAAAGCGTGGAAGGCAAATACTCGCAAGGTTGCATACACCAATATTATCCTCATCCGAATAGATCGTAATTTCCGAGCAGTTGACTGCAAACACACCATTGAATACACCCTTATGGTTAAGTGGTTCATTAAAACAATATGTGTTATGTCCACCTTCTAGCTCGGAGACTGACACAACCGTCAGAGTCGGTCGTTTTGCAAAATGATAATCGCTTTGTGACTTATCCAAAGGCATGTTCAATTCATTCAAGAGTATATTGACATCTTGGCTGCAGAAACGAAGATGGCATCCACGAAGCGTTTCTACAATGAAAGGAGACGTGCCCAGGGTATTGGCCAGTAATTTGATTTTTCTAAGCCATTCCATATCATCAGATGTGACCTGCATATAACCAGCATTTTCATCTATGCGTTGAGCGAGCCAAACAAGGCGATCAAATATTCTGAATTCGAATGGAACAACAGAGTCTTCAAGCTGTTCAGTTCGATAGTACTGCGTTGACACTACCGGGTACAGCTTTGGCTCTTCGCTGATATCGCCGTTGCATAAATCAATTGCTCGTACTTCAACAAAATCTCCATGTTCATCCTTAATCGAAAATTTATGATAAGCAGTACAGTCTACATAGGACCCGTCGCTCATCAGCACTCTATAGAGACGTTTATTAACCCCTGTTTGTTGCACTGGTGCATTAGACCACTGATCTCCATTCCAAACGGATACTGTTTTGCCAGCAAGGCTTTTAATAGGGAGATATCCACGTTCAGTAAGAATTGGTGTATCTCCCGCAACGCAAAGGTTACTGGACTTAATCACACCGAGATTG
Organism: Globisporangium alternatum; assembly: GCA_023334315.1. Taxonomy (NCBI): domain Eukaryota; phylum Oomycota; class Peronosporomycetes; order Pythiales; family Pythiaceae; genus Globisporangium; species Globisporangium alternatum. The sequence continues at coordinate 8,475 of JAASGT010000336.1, read as the reverse complement.
TTTTGATTACATTTGCGATTGACGTGATCCTTGTACATCAGGTAGGGCTTACCTGTTTCGATCTGAGTAGCCATGATCAAATCCCATAGGGTCTTGATAGATACCTGTTTCTTGAATTTACCATTATTCTCATATGAGGAATATAATTGTTCAAACTCTGCGCCATATGTATCCGCCAGTCCGGGGCATTCATGCGGGCACATCAGGGACCACATTACAGTCTTATTTGTTTTCAATGCTTCTTTTAGTCTTGTCATGAATAGATCTGGTACCCATAGAGCAAGGAACAAATCACGACACAGGCGCTCTGGAAGACCTTGTTGCTTCTGAGACAGAATCGCTGATTCTATGTCGGCATGCCATGGCTCAAGGTACACGGCAGTACTACCCTTGCGCTTGCCACCGCCTTGCGACACATATCTCGTAGACTCATTGAAAACTCGCATAAGAGGAACAAGGCCTTCGGATCTTCCAATGGTTGAAGAAATCACAGAACCAGATGCGCGGACTTGAGACATATGCACACCAACCCCACCGCTAAATTTTGAAATCTTCGAGATATCAGTTAAGCGAGAGTAGATGCTATCCAAACTATCGTCAATAGATAAAAGATAACACGATGACAGAGTATGGTTGATTGTGCCGGCATTGAACAGTGTAGGGGTAGCGTGGGTGTAATACTTATCAGCGAGTAGACGGTACGTTTCAACGATACTTTCGATGGTATCCTTTGGCGCATGTCCATCATCAGTGATGGTATTAAGATTGATGCCGATGGCAACGCGAAGTAACATTTGCTGGGGGCGCTCTTTAATAACTTTGATATCATTATCCAGCTTGTAAGAAAGTAGATACGATTTGATTAAAGTCATTGCTCCAAAGAAGTTGTTATTGTAGTCCTTGTTGTAGTCAACAATGCGCTGTAGATCGTGCTGATAACGCTTGATGAAAGCAACTACCTTTGGATGAAGGATATTGATTTTTGCATCTCTGTAGTCGTAAGAAATCAAATCAGTTGCATACTTCATTAAGTCCGATGAAGTATTTTTATGCATATCGCTGATAGTGATTCGTGCAGCCAAGTCATCATATTCATAATCTTCAATAATCATTGAAGCGCAGATAGTGGCACTAATTGTATCAATCTGACTTGTCTTAATTCCGTCAACCAAAGATGCGACTGTTTTCACTGCAACAACATCAGTGCTCACCGATAGACGGGGGTGCATATTAGCCAAATGATTGAGACGATCAGAAATTGTCTCAAGTTGAAGAGGCACGGACTCTCCGTGTCGGTTAACCACATTGATGGACATTGTAATACTTTGAAAGGGGGTTGCGTTGTATATACCTTAGACTTCAAATCTCAATTCTATTGAAAAAAACATATTCGATTATATCGTTCAATCTTCGTCTGAGTCTTCATATCCAGAATCATCGCTACTCACTTGTGTTGCCACCATAATGTATTCACCCCGAGTGATTTTAGGAATCCCCTTGCCGATCTTGCGTGATGGAAGAGGCACTGTGTCAGATTCGTATCCATCTGATGTATCATCGTCAATGTTCAGATCCGATGATACAGCATCTAACATTTTTGTAGCTGGTCGTGCACTCAATAGTAACTCCATTTCTTTCATTTTACGTTGCATTTCAATGAACGTCAATGACATCATTGATACTTGCATATCCAATTGACGTACTTTGTTTTCTAATGATTGTATAATTGAATCCATTGTGCGTATATTCATTATCGCTTGTTTGAATTTGAGCATGCTTATGTCGTGTATCGCAATGAAAGCGATTGATCTGCCATTACCAAGAAGTTAATGCAAGTCGCACATACAGATACATTGACTGGGTGGTCGATGTCAATGTATGAACTTGAGTAAGACAAATACTGCTCTCTTGACTGACTAAAGTTTAAATATCCGCTGGGCTGTGCTTCGCCCGGAAATATACTAAACGTCATCAGATACGATCCTTCATCATCTGGCGTCATGATTCGCTCGCCACCGAAACGCAAAGGGATGTATGAATTGTAAAAGAGACCCGGGTTGGCGTCGTATATGGTAGATTCATTGGATATTAATGATACAGTATCAACCGCGGGTGAAGTCTCGTAATAGTATGCCGGTGTATAAGCTAATGATGTCGTGCCTGCCGTCGAAACAATGGATGCATATTTGATTTCTTTGTATGTACTCACATCGTTGACTCTCCATAGCTCAGCTCTATTTTCATTTAATTCGTTTGCCGTCGGTCGGAAGTGAACGTATATACTTTCAACCGCGTACTTGATGTCGCTGATGTTGACCATGTCATATGGCTTATTCAAGATTCGTTCTACTCGTTTATGAATACGAACAATGCTAAACTGAGTGCGATGTTTAAACAACTCGGCAACCTCGGGCATCGTATATACGTGATTGGTAACCAGATTGCAGGCATCAATAGTTGGTGCAATATACTTTCCACCGTCTCCAGCGTAATCAATTGCACTTACGCAGTCGGTGATGGGCGCCAGATCAAACTCAATAAAAGCTTTGTCATAAGTAAGATTCCAATTGGACAAAGCAAATGCCGGATCAAGGTTGAACCAAAATAATAGTGGAATATATAATTCTAATGCGTCATGGGATTGCTTTGGTGTCTGGAAGCCATCGTAAATGAACTTGCGCTCTCTTACCATCTGCTTAGCTGGATCTTGTAAAAATGTGCCAATACGAGGTGTCTCTTGGCCGACACATCTCTTCCATCCGCGCTGCTGGTTCTTACTTACGTGAAAGCGAAAGTACATTTCCAATTCATCTCTCCCAAATCGATCTAATATAACTCCATCAATGACAAGTCGAACCTCTTTGATGATTCTATGTCCAATGAAATCAAACCAACGAACGCGATTTTCTTTGTGGACTGCAGTCAGTGATGATATTCGTATATTGATAGCTTGGTCTGTGATGAAATCGCCAAGGATTGGAATTTTCAGTCTTGCCGAAGATCCGAACAGCGGAAGCGGTGTTACGCCTACACACGAATATCCATAAGCAACTGACACAAGTGGCTTAAATGTTGTGTTAATAAAGAGCGCATGCGACTCTCTCACGTCGTCATATGTGGCATTAAGGTTCTGGTCTTTCAAACGAACGACTTGTGCTTGAAGCTGAGCTTTCAGTTGAATGTACTGATCAATTGTATCTTGATCTGCCTTTTCATTAATTAACTTTGACACATAGGTATCAATTTTTTCTATTTGACTTTCGCGAGTGGATACTGCTTCGTCGCGAGCTTGAAGCTTTTTATCGTGAAGATCTGTCAGTCGCTTTAACAAATGATCCTTTGCCAGAAGATGCCGATCGAGATCGGCTGTATTTGCCAATAGAATAGCGTAACCATTTTGAAGAATGGATTGAGACATAGTTGCTATATTATTACGAAATACATTGAGATATTCTTGCTTTGTTGTAAATCAATGACAAAATGAGTTAGAACAAAAACAGATGTTTCATTGATCAAAGTTATCAGAGTACTACGATGAAATGACTCTTACTTTTTTGTTGCTTGGCTTTTGCAAATGCCGAGCGCTTGGCATGTGAGTGTAGTCGTCAGTTCTTCAAGCGGTACAAAAAAAGTAAGAGTGTCACTTCATCGTAGTACTGATTGGTGACGTGCTCTGATAACTTTGGTTAATAAAGCATGCTTTGACATTGGTATTAAACATCTGTTCTTGTTTTAATCCGTTTCGTCATCGATTCACAACAAACCAAGAGTGACTCAATGCACGTTTTATGTATGTTTTAAACACGTGCGATGAACTGGCTCAGCGGAAAGTATACTAGTTTCAAGTGTAAAGATATGGTCTGAAAGGTCGGACCATGATTAAAATCATGTTGAAGCTGGTTATACAAATATCAAGTGTAAAAGATACTGGGTGACATGACGTTCGATCGTTCAGAAAACATCCGTTTTTATGGGACTGGACGTCCAATCATTTCTCAAATGGCGATGGGCGAGAGAACGTCCCCCCGCGAAGAAGAGCAAAAAGAGGCAGAGGCTGTTCATTTCGTAATCGACCGCCGCTCGCTCTCGTCCAGCTGGGGAACACCAAGAACTCGCGGATTCGATCTCGTGGAACAATCTCAGGCGACCTTCTCCATCGACGGCCGCTCGACACAACGATGTCCGCTTGACTCCTCGGATGACGAGACGTTCGTACACGTCGAGCCGACTTCTTCAGCGATGACTGTCGTGCAGACCAATGATCCTGCCGACGCTCCTGCCAATACACTGACAGCGCCGATGCTCGTGCCGCCTGCTGGTGATCAATCAAGTCGACAGAGTAACACTTCTGCTGGCACCGGGAATGACTCCGTTCCGGGCGTCAATAGTCGGCATCAATCGAGTGGATGCACGGGGGATGCTGCCGTCCACTGTGTTAATCCATTTCGCGAGATGTTGGCTCATACGAATGTTCTCTGGAGGCGCGATTATGATCCAGGTATGGCTGGCTCACTTGCAAAGGGCTACAAGATCCCCCTGTACGACTCGTCTTCTATCGTCGAAGAGCCTGGCTACCTCTGCAGCATCAACGACGATCCTGACACCTTCGACCCCTTCAGCGAAGACCTCGACTACATCAACAACGTCAGAGACCACGCAAGAAGGTGCTATTTGTTTGACTCGAATCAGTATTATATTGATTTGTTTTTTCAGATGCGCCTCTACTCAAAAAAGATGAAGCTGAACAACTCGACGCAGCCCAGCCCGGCGTGCTTGACGGAAGCGTGGAACTGGTTTGTCGGCGACTATCGAACATCCCCAAATATGTGGCTTGGTCGTCTCAAGGCAGCGCGCAAACGATACGTCGAACACAGTCTGATCGGCATCAAGATGGAGGTACATCTGCGATCGATGGACGCGGGACTTCCGTGTGGCGTGCGGCGAGATCAAGACTGCCCGTTCTGCTACAAGAATGCGAAGAAGATACCGGATCATCAGCGCCACAGCGATCCCCAGCAATACGGCATCCCCATGAAGCTTCGCTACCTGATAACCGAGCTCGATCTGAAATTTGATGATTCAGAGCGAGAGCGTAAGGAGAGGAGAGCTGAGCTGCAGGATGCGCAAAGTGACGCGCTGGACGAAGAATTCTTCAATCAAGATCGATCCTTGATGATGCAGCAACAAGTGGCGAGCACTCATCTGGAGATTCATCGACTGAAGCGTACCAACATGACTCTCGACAGACAAGTCCAGAAGCTGACCAAGCGATTCAACGAAAGCGAAGAGCGACGCCAAGACGAACGAGACTCGTTTGTGCAGCTCGTCCATCGGCTATCAGAGAAAGTTAAAGATCTTAGCGAGCATAAAATGTAGTTTTTTAGATATTTGTTCTTTGGCTAATGAAACATACTTTAGTATTGGTAGCAAACATGCTTGCCAATTCATTTGAAATGAAGTCCATGGATTGTAATTAAGAAAGAATTGATCAATTCTTGCGTGTCATCAACAAATCATTGTATTTGATATTTGTATGCTCAAGTGCGAACTTCTTCAATGCGGCTCCTCGGCCTCATGCATTGAATCCTTCCATCATGGATCGACGCTCGCAAAAAAGAAACTTCAACGTGATACGATGGTGAAGATCAAGCGACCAAGCGCGGACGATGGCGCGGACGAGGGTGAGATGAAGCGCGCCAAGGTGGATGAGTGCGTGGCTGAGTACGAGGTGGTGCTTGGTGGTGAGGTGTACGTCAACGTCGACAAGCTGTTCAAGTGTGCGGAGTACAGGAGCTGCTTCTTCAACAATAAGGACTACGGGCGCTCCGCCGAGAACTTCATGAATGCGGCAAAGCTCTCTGTCATCTTGGCGCTGAAGAATGGCGTGAAGAAGGGAGTGCTGAACGTGACAACAAAGTACGTATCCAAGTCCGTCGATCGTCTGGTGAAGAAGGACGAGCACATCATAAGCATCATCGCGACCGCGAAGGAGAACTCGCTCCCACCCGCACCGCCCGTGCTTAAAGACGACGATCTTGTCTTCTTCAAGGACAACAAAGGCAACGAGCATGAAGTGGAGATGCGAGGCAAGCGCACGATGGAAGGCATCTTCTTCAAGGCGAAGGACGTGGCGCTGTTGTTTGGGAGTGATCACCTCGTGGACACAATCCAGCGTCCCAACACCGTCTATGAAGAGTCTGTCGACTACGTGAGCTTTGCGGTGTCAAAACCGGAAAAAGTACAGAATTCTCACTCCGAGGGTGACCATCACTCTGCGAAAAAACAGAAGCAAAAATATCATCAAAGTAAGGAGGTTTTCCTCACTATGGTGGGGCTGCTGCACGCGGTCCACAGCGCGCGCTCGCCGGTGGCCAAGGAGTTTCGGCGATGGGTATGCACCACAGTCTTCACGTCTTTGTGGGCAACGCAGAAGCAAACGGACGAGAATGTGGAAGAGCTGTGTCGAGTCAACAAGCGCTTCCTCCACGCATTTATGAAAATCGTGGAAAACGAGATTTCCTGTATCTACCTTGTCGACACTGCGAAGCGCGAGCAAGGCAAGAAGGTTTACAAGTTTGGTCGATCCAAGAAGCTCAAAGAACGGGTCTACGATCATACTGCTACGTTTGGCGAAGGAACTTTCTTGGACACCGTGATCTTCGTTCCAACCGATTACCTCAGTAAGGCCGAGGCGCTCCTGAACAATTCCATCAGTGAGGGCCTGCGTTTTAAGGACGGAAAGGCTCGTGAACTGCTGCTTCTCGATCCAAGCGACTACAAGACAGTCCGCACAATTATGCGGATGATCGCGGACAAGTACAACGGCAGTATGACAGTGCACGCAACAGTTCACCAAAAAGAAATGATGGGCCAAGAGTTCAAGTACGAGCTTCGCATCAAGGATTTGGAGCGCGTGATTACTATGTCCGAGGCGCAAAAGGAGATCGAGAAACAACGACTTGAGTCAGAGAAACATCGACTTGAGTCAGAAAAACAGCGACTTGAGAAGCAGATGGAGTCAGAGAAACATCGACTTGAGATCGAGAAACAACAACTTGAGAAGCAAGTGGAGTCAGAGAAACATCGACTTGAGATCGCTCAGCTGAAAGCTGCGGCAGAAGTCAACGCCAAGGACAGAGAAATCGAAGCGCTACAGCGGACGACCGACGCGCAAAACACACGCATTCGAGAACTCGAGGAGCTCAACCGTCAATTGAGCAAGCGTCTTTCGGAACCCGAGGATCATCCATGAGCATGTTTTCATATTACGCAGCTTCTCCTCGACAGAGCACTTCAGTTCATGTAACTTTCAATATCATTTCCATCATCAAGCCACTTCTTGATGCGGGACGGATGGTGCACGGCTGCGATGATGGCTTGATTGATAGGCGCGCGTTCTTTCACCATCTTGATGTAGTCGTATTCCAGAAATGGAGTCTCGCAAAATTCGTTCCAATAGATCATGTATTGATTGGCGACAAGCAACTCGATTGCTCCGGGGTTCATCGACAGCCACTCCCAATCAATCATGTCTTGATTCGCAGTCAGCAACTCGATCGCCGCAGGGTTGTTCGACATCCACTCCCACTCAATCATGTCTGGATTCGCAGTCAGAAACTCGATCGCCGCAGGGTTGCTCGAAAGCTCCTCCCAATCGATCTCTGCCGGATTGTTGGTGAGTAACTCAATTGCCGCGGGGTTTGATGACAGATTGCTCCAATCGATCTCGTCTGGATTTGCAATCAGCAACTCGATTGCCGCGGGGTTAAATGATAGCTGGTTCCAATGGATCTTGTCTTGGTTGGCAGTCAGCAACTCAATTGCTTCATGGTTCCTCGAAAGCTCTTTCCAATTGATTTTGTCTTGATTCGCAGTCAGCAACTTGATCGCAGCGGGATTGCCCGACAGCCGGTCCCAATTGATCTTATCTTGATTTGCAGTCAGTAACTCGATTGCTGCAGGGATGTGTGAGAGATTGTCCCAATTGATCTTGTCTGGATTCGCAGCCAGCAACTCGACTGCTGCAGGGTTCCTCGAAAGATGGTACCAATCAATCTTGTTTCGATTCGCAGTCAGCAACTTGATTGTAGCACGGCTTATCGAAAGCGCACTCCACTTGTTCTCACTTGAATCCGCAGTTAGAAATTCGATCATCGCCGGGTTGCTCGAAAGCGTTATCCAGTTGATCTTGTCTGGATTGGCAGTAAGGAACTCGATTGCCCCAGGGTTCTTCGAAAACTCACTCCAATATATTTTATCCTGGTTGGCAGTCAGCAGCTCGATTGCTGCAGGGTTACTCGACAGCCCCCACCAGCTGATTTCGTCTGGGTTGGCAGTCAGCAGCTCGATCGCCGCAGGGTTACTCGACAGCCCCCACCAACTGATCTTGTTCTGGTTGGCAGTCAGCAGCTCGATCGCCGCAGGGTTCTTCGAAAGCTCACTCCAATATATTTTATCCTGGTTGGCAGTCAGCAG
>JAASGT010000335.1:0-29390 GCA_023334315.1 Globisporangium alternatum | reverse complement strand
TGTATACAAGAACGCGCGCCAGTATTCTCTAACTACAGAGCTCAAAGTTGCGATTCAACTCGTCTGGGACGAGATCTCGGATGATCTACTTCTGAAGCTTACAAACTCGATGTTTGACCTCTGTTTGGCAGTTGTTAGAAGCAAAGGAACCAAGATTGCTTATTAGGCAGTCGGTATAATGCTTTACGAGCAATAAACATCACGCATTCACCCCCAAATGGCTGAATCTTGCGCTGTCCCTATCATTTTGTCGCTCTCTATAAAATTATACCAGCCATTCCTGTGGCTCTAAAAAGTCAAATTGAGCTGCAATTTCACCACAAGAGTGTCCTAATGACGTTCTCTAACATACTAAAAAAGCTCGTCCGCAAACACAAAACTCGAAAACAAATCCACATAATTCAACTTTTCTTTTGCTGTCCTTAACTTTTTGACGTGCACTGTATTAGAATCAGACAACAATTTATCTGCATGTCTGATTCCACTGATAGAATCAGACAACAATTAATGTGTGCCAGTCGCGTTTTTCGGACGAGCAAAAGCAGCTCGATGAGGATCATGGTGTGTGTGTGCGCCTTCATGCTTCTGTGCACCCACGCGCTGGCACCATGTCTCGCAACATGTGCGTTATGACGCCTGATCCACTGGTGCTGATGATCTTCTGTGCGTGGCTTTGCTTCCTCTATCCCCACAGAACCGCGTCGTGAGCAGGCACCTTCGCGGGTGCCGCACGTTTTCTTCGTCGGTGATCTTTGATCGAGGTACAGTAGCGACTGCATCGCTGCGTCAATTGACGCTGTCACACTAGTGTCGCTTTTACAGGATGTGCTAATGCATGTATGTGCATGTGTGAACAGCGATGAAGCGCCAGCAGCGCAACAACATCGCCGCCCGCGCCGACGGAGCCGAGTTCGAGTACCTCAAGGACGAAGTCGCTCGACGCCTGATCGACCGCCTCGAGGACGTCGACCGCGAGTTCCCATTCGCACTTGATTTGGGCTGCGGCAGCGGCCACATCTACAAGCAGCTGCGTGCCGAAGAAGGACTCGGCGGTGTGAAGGAGCTCATCCAGTGCGACTCTGCGGGTGTGTGTTTTCCGTGCAAATGGTGCTTTTTGGCTGGCTTAACAGAGAACTGATCGTATGGCCGCGTCATTCGTGTATACTCTTGTGCTACAGAGAAGCTTCTGTTCCGCGATTTTAAGAACGTAGCGAGCGAGGAACCGAGCAGCACGCGTACGTTTGTCTAGGTCTTTATGAATTGTGTGTCTGAGCTCACGCCACTAACGACGTGTGGTGTTCCTTGTGTACATGTTGGTTTATAAACCTGGTAGTGTGCACGAAGCGTTTGATCGCCGACGAAGAGTTTCTGCCGTTTCCACCTGGGCACTTTGATTTGATCATGAGCTCGCTGAGTCTCCACTGGGTGAATGACCTGCCGGGCACGTTCAAGCAGGTACGTCACAACACTTCTCGCTATGCTCTTTATGTGGTCATGAGAAGGATATGCAGTGTTTGACGCTTCGCATCGTGTTTGTAGATTCTCGAGTCGTTGAAGCCTGATGGAGCGTTTGTCGGCGCTGTGCTGGGTGGTGACTCGCTTCAGGAGCTACGGTATGAAACAATAGAGCTGTTCAGGGTGTTGGCCATTTACGTATTATATGCCTCTTGACCGCTGCTGTTGAAATGCTACAGGAGCGCGTTCATCCTCGCCGACCAGGAGCGCCAGGGCGGCATCTCACCGCACATTTCCCCGTTTATGAACGTCCCCGACGCTGGCAATCTGCTCGTGAGCTCGGGCTTTCAGCTGTGCACAGGTACATATTAGAATTACAACCCTGAAGCAAACAAACAAACAAGCGAGGTTTCAAGACTGACCCTGCTCTTGCTTGCGCATTCTGCAGTGGACACGGACTTCATCACAGTGGACTACCCGGACGCGTTCGTGCTCATGGAGGACCTCCAGGGCATGGGCGAGAACAACGCTGTGCTTTCGCGCGGCGCACCCGTGACGCGCGACTCGCTGCTCGCGGCCGCGTCGATCTACCAGTCCATGTACGCGAACCCGGACGGGTCGGTGCCGGCGACCTTCCAGGTGATCTACATGATCGGCTGGTCGCCGCACGAGTCGCAGAAGCAGCCTGCGCGTCGCGGCTCGGCGCAGCGCTCAATGAAGGATATCGGCTCATTGGAGGTGAACCACGTCGAGGCGTGAGGACGCAAGGTAGCGAGAGGTGAACAGAGACATACAGAAAGCTTCTGGAGTATGGGAGTGATTAATAGAGCGTAATGCAAGGAGTGTGGAGGTGCTGCTAGCGTACAGAGAGACGACGAAGATTATTATGGAGTCATGACAGGACACGACGAAAGTCATCTTGTGAATTGTTCATTTTATTCGAAAGGTAGTTGGGTATTTTCTGCGTTTTGCTTGGTGTACATTTCTCTCCTATCCGACAAGCGCTTAGCAGTAGAATGGATACGCTTAATCAGCATATGGTTACGCAGTTAACCGTAAACCGCAATTTTGAAAAAAGTGAGTGGACAGATTGTAGCACATACACCTTGGTTTTACTATGTCGACTGTCTTTTCGAATTGACAGAATCGCACAACAGAAGTAAACTTGTAGAAAAAGTGATGTCGCTCGCCGAAATAGCATGCCGTTCTCCTGAAACTTGCGTCGACCGCTTAACCGATTCCTATCCTCTAACCGATACTTTTCCTCAGTCTTATTATTTCGCGGGCTAAACATCGGTCGATGGCTGCGCCGTGGCGCGAGCAGCAGCAGCAATGGGCGTCGCCGCCTCTCTACGGGAACGCAGCGCCGGCGACCGCCAGTGCGTCCGAGGCCGACAGCGTTAGCATCAACACGCTCTACGCAACTGGTGGCGCCAACAGACAGCAGCAGATGCAGCGACAGGGGACAGCGCAAGTATTCCGCATGCCGCCGCCGCCGCCGCCACCGTTACAACAACAGCAAGAGCTCCTCACAGACTCTGCGCGCCAACAGTACGAGCAGCTCCGACAGCAGCGTCCAGTTCATGTCAGGCAACACGTTCTGCTGTCCCCTGTTGCTGTGAATGCGCCAGGGGTTGCGCAAGACCAGCAGCAGCATGTGCAATTGCAACTTCAGCAGCAGCGATTGCAAGCGCAGCGACTCGCGCACATGAACCAACTCAAGCAACAGGAGCAGCAGCAGCAACAACAGCGGTTACAACGGCCACAAAAGCAGCAGCGACTGAAGCAGCAGCAGCGGAAACTACAACAGCAACAACAGCTTCAGCTTCAGCAACAGGGACAACAGCAACAACTTCAGCAACAGCAGATACAACGACAGCAGCAGCAACAGCAACGCCAGCCCCAACAGCAGTATCAGTGGAGTGAAGCATCTAGCACAATGAATGCGTACAGTGGCTATCAGCAAGAGCAAGGCCAGCAGCAGATGCAACAGCAGCAGCAGAACAAGCAGCGGAAGCAACTTCAGCGTCAGCAACGACAGCAGAAGAAGGAACAGAGACAGCTAGAGCTCCAGCAGAAAAAGCAGCAGCAGCTTCAACTCCAGCTTCAGCAGCAACAACAGCAATACCAATACCAGCAGCAGCAATATCAGCAGCAAGCCGTGCCGTTTGGAATGGACGCGAATAAGGTGACCCAACAGTCGCAGCCTCGACCAAATCTTCAGCAGCAGCAACAGTCTCAGCCTCGGCAGCAGCCACAGCAACGACAGATTCATCCACCGCAGCAACAGCAGCAGCAGTACCCGCGACAGCAACAACAACAGCCATCTAGACTGAATGCGAACAAGGCTACTCTGCAACCACAGCCTCAACAGCTCCAAAAGCAGCAGTCTCAGCAACAACAAGTGCCCCGGCAGCAGCAGTTCCAGCCCCACCACCAGCAGCAGTTCCAGCGAGCGTTCCAGTTTCTAGACAGCGAGATCCGCGAGTCGGCGAACTCAGGCAACAATAGTGACAGCAGTGGTACTGGCCAGCGCAGCTCAACAGTGATCCAGCCGGGCGTAGCGATCGTGCCGCCGCACTATCGTGACCAGATCCCGATGGAGATGCCGGCACTTCCGCGTCTTGGTCCGCCGTCTTTTCAATTTTCGTTCGTCCAAAGCCACGGCGGCTACAGCGGCTCGAGCTACGGCGGTTACCCTGGCAGCGAGTATGCCAATGGTGGTGGTGCGCAGAACGGTATGGTGAGCAACAACCTGCAGAGCCCGGCGCCGCATACGACAAACTCAGCATCAGTGACATTTGTGCCGTTCGGAGCGGCTTCAGACAGCTGGATGCTTCCATTCACAGATTACAATAACAGCAACGACAATAGCAACAGCAGCGTCTCGATCGACAACCACTTCGGACAGACGACGTGGAACCGTGAGCAGCACTACTCACCGGCGGTGTCAGCTATCAGTCCGAGCTTCAACGCGAACGGCCCTGGGCATCAGTCGCCCAACGTCTTTAGCGAGTCGCACCAAATGCTGTCGCTGCAGCAGCAGCAGGAAGAGAATCTTCAGCAGCGGCTTCAGCAACAACAGCAGCAGCACAACCCTGCGACGATGGCTGCCGCGAAGGCGCTCTACGGACTCCAGTCGCCCGTCAACTCGCCGCGCTGGAACGAAGTGAACGCTGAGGTAAACAACGCGAACTCCTGGCCCCAGATGCAGAGCCGAGTGACGAACACATCAAAGAAGGCGAGCGCCGAGTTCGCGCTCAGTCGTATTGTGAACCCGCTGGCGATGAGCGTCGAGGACCAGAACAAAGAGTTGATGAACGCAGCCGAGTCCGCAGTGGGCGACGACTTCCTGAACGTGCTCGCGCGATCCGCCGGCTACGATTCTGATGCTATGGCAGGAAAGCCTGCGCCAGTCCAACGCGTGCCGATACCAGTACCAGTACATCAGCCGCCGCGACAGGAAGCCGCACCGCAGCAATTGAGCGCCGGGTACTTTGCGTCTAACAGTCACATGAACACTGTCGGAGCTCGTGATGGTAATGGTGTTTTGGCGCCATCCCACGCCCCCCAGAGCGTTGAGAATGCTGTGATACCACCGGCTAACAAAGAACCCAAGAAGAGAGCGCCAGTGAAATGGAAGCGAGTGAACAACACTGTGACCGTGCAGGAGCGCCAGGTCCAGATGCCCATGCCCGCACTCTCCACCACGTTTAGCTTGAGCTTAGACGAAGGATGGGTGGTTCCAGAGCCAATATCGAAGAAGAAAGTGGTCAAGCCTCGCGTGAAAGCAGCGCAAAAGCTGAAAGAAAATCCTAATGAGCCGTCGCCGCCAGCGAGCGCCGAGACGACAGTCAAGAAGAAATCGGCGCCTGTGAAGCGAAGGAAGAAGCAGGAGGAGGTCACTGTACCAAGCAAAATGCAGGCGCCACCGGTTTTTTCAGCAGTTCAGCCACCACAGCCAAACAGAGTGGTCGCCCCGTACCCGCCAGTGCCGACGTTTGCGCGGCCACCAGACGGACAGTTAAACGCATCTCGTTTACCTGCGGCAGCAATGGCAATGCCGACAGCTTCTCATGCAGTTCGCAATTTGATGAACCCAGTGGAGACGGCCAGCAATCATCGTCAAGGTCTCCAGCCACCAACGAGTTTGGCTGCAGGGATGGCTCCAGTTACTGACTCTGAAGGCTTTCACCGTCCGCCGGAGAGTGTCTCTCAGCTCGCAGCCTCAGGGAAGAAGAAAGCAGATCCGACAGTGTCCAAGCAGCTGAAAGCAAAACAGCCGAGTGCAAAGCGTCGCAATGCCCAGGGAACTGCTACTAATGCACCAAAGACCAGTCGCAAACGCAAATCTGATACCCTTGCCGCAGGTTCTCAGCTCGGCTCGAATTTGAGCAACGCAGTGCAGTCCGGTGCGAGTGGAAACATCCGCGACACCGTGAAGGAAGCCATGGAGACGTTGATGACCGAAGTGACAGTGGCGAATAGCAGGTTCCCCGCGTTCAACCAGTCACCATTTCCTGGTTCCATGCAAGTTTCTTCCATAGGCGGAGCTCCCTCTGTTGTCACCAGTTCCTACGAGAGAATGGTCATGGGGAATGGCGGAACTCGCCCTACCGCGAGCGAGAAGAATGTGGCGACAGCACAACCAACAGCAGTGTCTGTAAAAGACATGGTACCGCCATTCAATGCGCCAAGTATAATCGATCTGACAGCCGAGGACAAGTCCACTGTCCAGATTTCCGCAGAGTCGTCGTCAAAAGCGAGTACGCCGCTTGCTCAGCGAGCTGTGGAAGTGGCGTTCGCGGGCATACAACTGGAAGCGACAACCACAGGAGGTTTTCTCGAGCAGCTCCAGTCCTCGAGTACTCCGTCAGTGAGCTCGCAGCCAAACAACACGATCATGATCTTCTGCAAGCGCGACTTCATGCGGTACCAGGCAGCGAAGCTCTGGAAGAAGTACCAGGAGAAGAAGAAGAAGATGGAGTTCCAGAGCGTGCAGGTGCTGGGCAAGCGCACGCGCTACGTGAATGCCAAGTACGAGGAGGAGAAGCTGGCAAAGTTGCAAAAGGTGAGTCTCCTTGGGGGTTTCTGATTATATTCATTTCCTGATTTCGAGACGGACAAAAGCTTATTATGAGCTCTCGTTTCTCTTATAACACAGAAGGCGAAAGCCCCGAAGAAGATCCGGAAAAGCAAGAGTGCGGAAAGCTCGGAGACTTCTCAGTCAAGCAGCCCTTCAGTGCCGGAGCAGATTGACGTGGTCACGGAGTCTGCGCAGAGCTCTGATGTGGAGCCAGCTGAGCCAACTCGAATCAGCTACATCGGGCCGACCGAATATGCTCTGTTGAACGGTTTGGAATCGTTAGACGGGGGTCGGCCCAGCGACAAGATACCCACTGATGAAGCTCCAGCCGTGGAAACCAAGTCTTCAGAGCAATTGCGAGGCAGTGAGGCAACACCAGCTGCGGAAGCTTTTGTCTGGAGACCGACTGATGGCACTTTGTCTATGAAGTCAGCTGAAGAAGACGCAGTGCCAGCTGAGAACCCTCCGTTTGAAAATGCGACTGTGACGTCAGCTGCCGAGGCTCTGGACGCGACGCCACTTGAGCAACCTTTATTGGGGATGCTAGCTGAAGACGCTTCGACGGCATCACATGCTGTTGAAGCGTTGGGTGAGATGTCGACTGAGAGAGACTTAAACACAGACGATCGCAGTGCTGTACCAAGTGAGGAAGCGTCGAGTGCATTTTCAACCCTGGAGAACGCCCCAGTTGCAACACCGATCGCTGACCCGAGAACTTCGAGTGCGACACCATCTAAGGAAGCTGTAAGTATTGGGCTGCCAATAGCCACACGGATTGACGGAGTTTCGACTGTTGGAGCTCCAGTTGTAGTGCCGACCACAGACACGTCCAGTGAACAACCTCATGCTGTGCGGTCGGTGTTGGAAGCTTTAGAAGCCGCAATCGCGATGCTCACTGAGCAAAGTCCAAGTACGGGAACTAAAGAGCAGTCGCCAGTTGATCCATCAGCTCAGGAAGCTTCAAGCGCGATGCCAACCGAAAAAGAAGCTCAAGTCGTGACACCACGCGCGCACGCTCCGCTTGTGGCGTCACCTGAGAAGCGGACCGATGTTGTGGTGCCAGTTGCTGACATCGCGGTTATTTCGCTGATTGCGAAAGTTCCGAGTGCGATGCCAAGCGCAGAAGCGTCATTGACGCCAGGAAGTGATCAAACTCAAGTTGGGGAGCCAGTCGCTGACGCTGAAGTGATGATGGTGACGGAGCAAGATCAGAGTGTGAAGGATGAGGGAGCTGGGCACGCTCCACGTCAAGTGTCAGCCACCGTGCAAGCTACTCTGGCCGTGAAGCCGCTTGATAATGTTTCAAGTTTGGCACTAGCTGAAAAAGAAACTCTCGTTCCGTCACAGACTGCAAAAGATAAAGTTGTGATCTCAGCTGAGAAAACTTCTTCAAGTGCTGAACTGCCGATTGCTGTTTCGACAAGCGAAGCTCCAAGTGTCTCGTCGTATGTTGCGGAAGCTGAGACATCGAGTGGAGAAACATCAGGTGTGATGCAACTACATGTTGTGATATCAGTCCCCAAAGAACTCGAAACTGCAGGAGCGACTTCAGCTGAGCAGTTGCCAAGTATGACTCCATCTGATCAGGCTCGAGGTGTGGTGGTGTCAGCCGCCGAAGCTCAAGTGACCCCGCCAACGGAGCAAGAGGAGAGTGTGAGTGATGTGCCAGCTGAGAATGTTCTAAATGAACTGTCAGCCACTGCGCAATCTGTTGCAGATGAGGCAGTTGCTACTTCCAGTGCGAGGACAGCGGAGGAGGAAACAGTCGCTGCGTCGCAAGCTGTGGAAGATCCAGTCATCGTGCCGTGTGAGACTGCTTCGAGCGCAGAATTGTCGATTCTTGCACCCACAGAGGAGGAATCCTTGACGACGTTGTTAGTTGCAGAAGCTCACGATGGGGCGTCGACTAGCGAAGAACCAAGGTTGACGCCAAGTGAGCAATCTCAGGTCGCAACGCTCGCTGCAGCAGCAATAGAAGCTTCAGCAGCAATACCTATCAGAGAGCAATGTTCGAGTGCGACACCTCCTGAGCAGCCTCCATCTCCAGCTTACGAATCTCCCAGCGAGACGCCATCTGTGAACGACGAGATCACTCAAGTTGAGATGCCAAGCGTCGACGTCACGATGGTACCTCTGATAGCGGAATGTTCAAGCGCGACACCAAATGCGGAGTCTTTATCTACGACATCACCTGCTCCGACTCAAGATGCGATATCAGACGATGAGTACCAGATGGTGCCAGTTCTGGAGCTTGACCAAAGTGTGAAGGACTCAAACACCGACGCGTCGCTTTTGGCACCTGATACGGAAGTCCAGAGTGATGCTCGAGCTGAGCGCGTTCCCTGTGAGATCCCAATTTTTGCTTCTGCTGCTGTGACACCACATACGGAGGCTCACGATGCACCGTCAATGGCGTCTCCTGTGGAAATGCCAGTCGCTACGCAAGCTGAAGATGAACCATCGACTGCGAAGGCAGTTGAAACAGTGCCGGCAACTGTAACGCCAACCGACGAAGCTGCTGGAGCTGTGTCACCGATGGTGGGAGCTCCAAGCACCCCCACGGGAGATTGGAGCGTGACGCCGACTTCGAATTTTTCAACTCCAGAGCCAGTAAAGCAAGCTCCAGGTGCGATTGTTGCTCTGGAAGCGCTACGTGTTCAGCTTTTTGAGCGATCTGCATTGATAGCACAAGCTTTTAGCTCGAAGTCATTTGCACAAGCTCCCGCGACACCAACTGAGGTACCTCGAGGTGTGGCACCAGTTGCGAAGACTCCAAGTCCGGCGTCACGTGCGCAAGCCCCAGTCGCCAGGCAACCTGTGGAAGCTCCAAGTGCGGTCGTCACAAGCAGGCACACTCAGATCCTGATCTTGAGACCGGACGCTTCGATTGTGGTGGCCCCGTCTGGTCAGGTTTCCAGTGCGATCTCAGCGGCGCGGTCTCTACGAGTGACCTCAGCAGCAGCAGAAGGATCAAGTGCGATGCAAGATGACGAGAGTGTGCGACCGACTGGAACGGGAATGGATGAGTCGCCGGCGATGGAGCGAGCTGCAAGAAAACAGGCTCCACGTGAAGAGCTCATTTGGATCTCTGCAAGTGCACCACCAACCGGTAACTCTCCAAGAAACACCATGCCGTCATCTGACCGAGTCGCGAACATGATGCCAACCGAGCAAGCAACAACCAACGACGTGGCGATGTCAAGCGAGCAAGCGCCAACAGCGACTCTCGCTTCGAAAACTGCGATGGAATTCGAGCGAGCGTCGAGCGTGGCATTGACTGAGTTAGTCCCTTCAAGCCATCGTGCAAAGCCTGCTGAAGTAACCCCGAGTGACGTCATCGTTTCTTCGACTGAACAAGTTGCAAGCAGCGAAGCTCAATCGATCGAGCTGAATCACAAGCTCGATGACTCGAAGTGTTTACTGACTGGCGAGGTGAAGCTCATTGAAGAGTCATCCTCGAGTGGCGAGTCAACCGTCGAGATGATGCCTGTGGAGGCCATACCTCCAAGCGATGCGACCAAGTTCGCCGAGCAAGCTAGGATCAACAAGGTGACGCCAGAGGAACTGCAATCTTCAAGCAACGAGGTGGTCGTAGCAGAACAAACGCCAGAAACCCAGCTTGAGCAGGTGAAGCAAGTTCCAGGTGAAGAGCTGAAGTCTCTCGTTCAGCTCGTCTCTCGTGAGGAGATCGAACTGACTATAGTCGCCTTAAACGACATGGTAAGCCTTGCGGAGCCATATCAGAGCAACGGAGTCAACCTCACCATCGAGTGCGCTGAAAGCTACGAGGTGGTGAATCCTGACCAGCAATCGCCGCAGATGGTGCTGCATTCAACGGAAACTCAAAGTGGCTCTGCTGCTGAACAGCCTCCACTCAGCGAAGCGAGAACTCTTGTTGAGAGTCCAAGCGAAGCCCTGAATGAGACTCCAAGAAACGAGGTGATCTCAACCGAGCAAGCTTCACCCAAAGCGGCGATGCCAACCGAAGACGTGCACGCCGCGAGCGGGGCGTTGATGGCCCCGGAACCGATGCGACGAGACTCGGTGGAGTCTGCTGAGCCCGCTTCCTGCAACAAAACAACGAGGTCCACGGAGCAAAGATCAAGTAACAAGGCGACATCGCAGAGGGACGCGCCTCCAGAGGATTGCTCTGCAGGCAACGATAAGGGAGATTTCGAGCTAACAGGAAGCGACAAAGCAGTGCATGCTGAGGTATCTCAAGGTGACACAATGGAGCTATCAAAGGGTCAGCAAGGCAACACAACTAAGTCTCCTGAACAAACTCCAAGTAGCGAGGTGGACACTGTTGTCGACGAGCGAGTTCTACGCACTACCGATGAAATTGCTGTGGAGGAAGATCCGAGTATCCAGGTGACGCTGCCCGAGCAAGTTTTCAGCTGCGAAGGTGCCAGTGCTGTCAGCCAAACTCTGAAGGTCTTGACAAAGTCTCTCATCGAGCAAGATCCAAGCAACGAGGCTGACTCAAGTGACGCACCTGTAGAAGCTCAGAGTGACTAAGACACAGCCCCAAACAAACACAAACCCCGTGCAGTAAGTAGAAGCGACACCAGCTGAGAGTTTCTTCACCAAGCTCGTGTGTCGAGATCTCTATCTGCCACCACTGTAGCAAAGAAGAAGACGATAACTTAAGGAGTGACAAGTATGTTTTAACAAGCGATCTCGCGTTAATCCCTCCTCTATCCTGCTATCCTACTTCTCGCTCAGTCACACGTGAGCACTCGATTGTCGTCCACCTCGGGGCTCATGAGATTGCGTTCCTTTGGCAGTTTGACCAGCAGCAACGGCACCTCGCCTGGCTCAAAGATCCCGTCGATCTCGTCTTCAAGCGACTGCAGGCACGTGGGTGACGAGCCTACAGTCGACGGCGTGCCCGTCGGCGCCTCAATCTCTGCCACGCAGCCTTCACACTCCACCTCAAGCAGCTCGTCACTATCTTTCATGGCCTCATAGACAAGCATCTCGAGCTGTCGTGATGGCTTCGAACCTCGGCGCTCTGACTCGAGCACGTGGGGCTCAACTAGCAGGTTGAGCCTGAGCACCTCCACGGGTGTGCAGTCGCGCTCAAAGAGCAGGTCGATGGCCGCCTTCACGTGCCGGATCTCGTGGATCAGGTGCACGCAATGCTTGAAGAGCTCGATCTGCGGGAAGCAATTCGAGTGCGAGAGCCTCCCGAGCACGCTGTCGTCGATGAAGCCTGAGAACGACTGCGTCTGCGTGAACTCGCGCGCAAACTCGCGGCTGCGAGCCGGCAGCGCCTTGCAGAACGCTGTGTGGCTGAACGAAACCGAGAGCGACAGCGTCGACGACCGCCGTCTCCTATTCCGAGGTGCACGGTGCTTTGAGGATGACGAAGACGTGCTACTCGCCTTTGCCGTCTGCTCGATGCGGATGTGCTTTTGATAATCGCGAAAGATCGACGTGAACATGTGCGCGAAGGCGCTGCGAACACTGTCGACCCAGGGCAGCCGCATGTTATTCCGATCCACTTGGAGTGCCGAGACGAGCGACAGCGCCTGGAGCCGCTCGGCAAAGCGACACGCGTTCTCAAACGGAAGCTTTGAGTTCAGGAAGCGCAGTCGGAGCGGCCGCTTCTCAAGGCGCAGGCGGTCGATCGTTTCCTCAAACGTCAGGTCTAGAGTCGACTCCCCATTGATGCCGACGAGGAAGCTGCCCGCGGAGATCAAACCCGATCGCTCCGCTGGACCCGGGAGACCGTTAGGGAGCCGTGGAAGCGCCTTCACAACTGCTGAAGCTCCCGGTTGATGCTGCTGTCCCTGCTCGAACCGTCCAACTGCTAGTAGCCGCAGGTGCGTAGACTCGAACGTGATGCCAAACTGCACACATGCATGTCATTGCACATTGATCAGTTTCACAAGAAAGCACAACCATTCAATAAGAATGGCAACTATCCAATGACGTACCGGCCCTTCTCCAAACGTGAGTTCCACTTCACAATCTGGACTACCACGCTCGTCTTCTTCTGCTTCTGGCGTCTGCGCCTTATCCTTGGCTGTTTCCACCACTTTGTCCGAGTCGCTCAATCGGCCCTGTGCTGGAGGTGTACCTGTTGTTGTTGTCGTTGTCGTGCCAATAGGACGAGGCACCACGTCCGAGAGCGACCGCAGCAGCACGTCCACCTCTTTCGACGGAAAGCGCGCGAGCGAAAAGTCGAGCGGACTGCCGTCCACGCGAGAGGCGATGGGCGCCACGACCTTGTTTTTGTCTAGGTTCACGACCACGCACGACGCGAAGATCTCGGAGCCGGCACGCGTCGCGAGTGAGCTCGTGTGCAGACCAATGAAGTACGGAACCGGCGCCTAAGTTGGAGATCGTCGAGTGAACGTAAAGAGACACGAGTGAGGCGTCAAGCTTCGTTGAACCATTAGAGAGACATACGAACGACACAGGTTAAGTACGTACGTGGAGGTACTCGATCAGCTTCACCGGCAAGAACGGGATGTACACGTGCTCCCAGACGAAAGGGAAGAGTAGCGCCGAGAGCGCTTCACACACTGGCGTGAGCAGCCCTTGATGCTGTATGATAGAGACATGAGGATTGTTAGAAATTGCAACATTCCACCTGGTACTCCAACATGTGAGAAAGATAAGTACACCACACTTACATTCGAGTGTATGAGGACCCGCTGCTCAAGCAGGATGCAGTTGAGTAAGTACACGATGTTCTTGAGCGAGAGACACTGGAAGAGGATCTGGAAGCAGTAGTCGTCCAGGTGGGACGCCTTGCCGCGCTGGATGTGGTATGTGAAGAAGTCCTCGCCCAGGATCTGGAGCTCGAGGATCCCACCTGAGTGAGGACACGTCGCCTGCTCGACCAGCTGCGAGAGAATTGCATTCACATACGTCCAGTCGAGCATCTCGGTCGCTAGCTGATGATGCGTCGTGGAGCTCAGCGGCAACCCGCTGGTGTACAAGTCGGGCTTCAAAGGTGAGCCAACGTTGCTGCTTCGTCGACTCGTCTCACCGCCATCGTCGGATACAGAGCGCACGAGCCACGGCCGCTCCAGCGTGGCGCTGTTGCGCGGCGAGACGAACCAGCTTCGGTCGTGGCAGGCGATCGCGATCTTGTGCTGCGCCACGACGAGCTCGGACGATCGGCTTCGCACTCGGAAGACCCAGCTAATCGAAAAGTAAGAGCACACATCAAAGTGGCATGAATAAAGTCATTCAGCCACGTGGGATGGCGACAAAAGGAAAGCATTACAGCAAGCAAATCGTACCTGACAATCTCCTTGAAGAGCGAGAAAAACGGGTGGTGGGAGATCAGACAGAACACACGCGGCCGCCAGTTTGCGCCTAAAACATTGCATGCATAAATAAGTACACATTACACGAACACCTGCAAAACGGAATTGTCCACGTGGTCAACGTGTATGCAGCGTGTGCGTACGTGGACTGGCGAACTCTTCGAAGT
This sequence comes from Globisporangium alternatum, assembly GCA_023334315.1. Lineage (NCBI taxonomy): Eukaryota > Oomycota > Peronosporomycetes > Pythiales > Pythiaceae > Globisporangium > Globisporangium alternatum. The sequence goes on along the minus strand of JAASGT010000335.1, from coordinate 15,396 downwards.
AGTGTAGCACAAAGCCGTAGGCGCGTGCGCCGTCGCCACCAGTAAGCGTAAACGAGAAGAAAACTGGCTTGCGCTCGTACACCGATGGGTCCACGAACGCCACGCTCTCTGGAATGCAGAACTACACATAGAGAACAACAAACAGCAGCAACACATCAATATAAATACGCTCAGCTCTTGAATCAACAGCCCCACTGTGATGCATACGGTAGGTGAACGCACATATGGGACACCATCAGGTAAAGCAAAGTCCGCGTGGTCCTGCTGCGGGATGCGGTTCACCACTTTGCGCTCAAAGTCCTCGTTCTCCTCAGCGCGGCCGTCTATAACGACAACAGAAATCCATCCACAGCAGCCAGTCAGCCATATGCGCACACGAGCACAGTGGCACCCACGCAAAGCTCTTACCTGCTGGCTCGGCGACGACCTCCACGAAGTAGTCCACAAGGCGGCGCGGCAAGCTGCCGTGGTCCATCGCAACAGTCTCAGTCTCGTTGCGCTCGCTCAACTGATGACGTTGGGTACACACACAGGTACGCTGCTGCTGTTGTTGCTGACGAGGAGCTACAAGAAGAGGATACGCGCTTCACTCGCTCTTGAGCTGCTGTCTGTCTGCCTCGATGTATCCGTGCGTCTGCGCGTGTACTGCTCGCTCGCTTGCTGTCTGTCTGCGTGCGTGCGTCCGCGTGTGGTGCATGCGGCGGACGATCGAATATGCGACGCTTCTGGTTGACGCATTTGGCGTTTGGCACACACCAAATTAGCGCGCAGCGCCAAGTCGGATTGGCTGTTATCAGACTCTCAGACCCGTCTCAGACAGCTAGCTACATTACTCATTATGGAAAGAATATATACTATTGCAGGTATCAAAAGGGTTACTGTAAGCAGATATGGCGAATCAGCGAAGCGAATGTGGAAGGCTATCACATCACGGAAGTAAAAAGTGGCGTTACTCCTAAACTGAGTCTGATCTGAAGCGTTCCAGATCGTCTTGTGGAACACATTGTGGGAAGCTCTCTGAATCTTCGAGCATTCGTCCACGCGACCACAGCTTGACTTGGGCCGTGGCTCTGACGCGCTTGATTGTGCCGGTAGTGAGCAGCGCTTGAGAGATTCGTTCGCTTCTCGTACGCGCGCGCTCGCGTCTCTATCCACAGCATAACACGCACAAGTGATGCTGCTGTCGACACACGCTTTCCGCGCGTTTGCGCCGTCGTCGCGGCGGCTGCAATGTCTCTCGCGCGACGCTCGCACGCTCCACAACAGCGCCTCATTATTCACAAGAACAGCAGCAGCGTCACCGTCGTTGACAAGAAGCCGCGGCGTCCATGCGGTCGGCAATGGACTGCTGGCGCAGCAGCTACGCATCGAGTACGGTGGCGGCAGTCGGAGGAGAGAGCAGCTCCGGTTCCGACCGCTGAGCGAGCAGCTCCCGCGCTTCTTCGCGACGATCCCAGACAACAACAACAGAAAAGATAGCGATGTACCGTCGCCCGTGATTTTGAGGGCCGACACCGTGGACCCGACGTACCCGAAGCCGCGGACAGACATCAACAAGGTCTACTTCCCCATGAAGAGCTACCGATCGTCGTCCAAGGACGTCGTGATCCGCGCGATGATCGGCAACTCGGCGATCACGATTCTCAAGACGCTCGTGTGGCTCAAGACCGGCTCGAGCGCGATGCTCTCCGAGGCGATTCACTCACTAGTCGACACAGGCAACCAGGGCATTCTCATCCTTGGCCTGCGTCAGGCGGCGGGCGTGCCGGACAAGAAGCACCAGTACGGCTACGGCCGCGCGGCGTACTTCTGGTCGCTCATCTCAGCTCTGGGCATCTTCTGGCTTGGTGCGGGCGTGACGATCACTCACGGCGTACAGAGCCTGATCAACCCACCCGAGGAGCTCGTGCTGTCGTGGGAGGTCTGGACCGTGCTCGGCGCGTCATTCATGATCGACGGCTGGGTGCTCAGGCGCGCCGTGCAGGAGCTCATCTCGACCAAGCCGTCGGGCATGTCGCTCTTCCGACACTTCCGGCGCATCAAGGACCCGTTTATGATGGCCGTGCTGCTCGAGGACATGTCGGCGTGCACGGGCGTGGTCATGGCGGCCGTGGGCATCGGCGCCACGCACGTGACGGGCAACCCGCTTTGGGACAGCATCGCTAGTATCTCGATCGGCGCGCTGCTCGGCGGCGTGGCCGTGACGCTCATCCGCCTCAACCAGCGGTACCTGCTGGGCCAGTCGGTCGAGCCCGAGATCGAGAAGGGCATCCGCGAGCTACTGCTTTCGCGGCCGTCGATCGACAATGTCTACGCTGTGCAGTCGCAGTGGGTCGGCCCGTCCACCTTCAGCTACAAGGTACAATGGATGACAATTAGCGTCAGTGGGCTTCTGTGATCAGCTTTACTTACTCTACGCTATGTTGTTGTTTGTATGCTTTATGACAGGCTGAGGTGGACTTTGACGGCACGTACCTGGCAGCCAAGCTCCTTCAGATGTACGTGCACGAACGACCCCTGCTGTGGTGTGTACGAGGTGGTAAGCTCACCCAGCACCAACCGTTTATTCATTTGCCTCAAACAGGTACAAGCCCGTGTTCATGGAAGCCAAGGACCTCGAGAACGACCTGCCGCTCATCCTGTCATGGTACGTGCTCAATGTCCCACCTACCACCAACCAGTGTTAGACTATTCAGACTAACCATTCCTCTTGCTTTCGTTGGCTGTGAACACATAAACCAGGTACGCGGAGGATGTGACGCGTCTCGTGGAGAAGGAGGTCCAGGAGGTCGAGGAGGAAATCCGCGCGTTCTACCCCGAGGCGGCGTTCATCGAGCTCGAGCCCGACAGCAAAGAGTCGGAGATGCGCGCGATCGTCAACATGCAGACGGTCTCGTCGCGCACGAGCGAGCGCGAGGCGATGACGCGCGCACTCGCGCACCTGGCGCGCACATTAGAGCGCAAGCCAGTGGCAGACCGCGACAACGTACTTTAAAATGGGAGCAGCAACGCTCGGGGAGAGAAGGAGGACAAGAGCTCTCTCCAGAGAAACAACAACAACATGGACGTGACTTTTTTGAAACGCGACAAAGCGTAGCGTCTGATAGCGTGGCGTCTCTCAAACTGCGTGGCGGTGAGTGCAATGGACGGTCGTGTGCGCATGCGAGCCAATGTTTTACCATTGTATACAGCCGGCCGATCGTCGCGCTCTCTCAATTTGAGACAGCGCAACGGGATGCCACGCAACGACTCAGCGAGTAAGCTTGCATTCAGCATGAGAAGTCCTGACTCCGTTCGGCGAGAACAAAAAGACAGAGCGCTTCAGCTTCAAAGACGTGATCAGTCAGCCAGTCAGACAGCTTGGCACTCTATGGCAGACGAACGCGTGCTTTCAGTCAATCGCTTCAGCCACTGCTATCGTGAGCGATCACAACCAAGACTCGTTAATGTGGCAACGAAACGAAGACGTGGTTGTAACGCCAGCGCACGAGCACCAGTCGTTTTTTAGCATGCGCTTCATCCATCATCACGAGGCACCAAATACACATCGTCTCGCCATCCCACACTCTTAACACTTGAGCGTGTGCCTTGTATCCCCATTCTGGACAGCAACCAGTGACAGTGTGGCTGGTTGACTTGGTCTGGTGCTCAAGATTGCCTGAGATCAGTGAGGGATAGATGAGTGATCCCTTAGCATGCGACAACAGTAGTGTTAATCAAAATGAGCTCATCAACGTTGCGAATATAACCAAGATGGTACGTAGTTTACGAACAGCGCTTACCAGAAATCTCACGACACATCCTACACCTTGCTTACCACTCCCCACTCCCAAGCTAAGCTGTGTGTGACGCTGGTCTTCTTCAGATGTCAACAATAGCGTCAGGCTGGAAACTACACCAGGTTTTGAATTCTTCCTCTACTCTTAATCTCTCTTCTGGTGCGGTGACGTGCGCAGGCGAGCAACAGCACCAAATGAATGGAGAGTTCGAGCCATCAAAACTATGAGCAACAGCCACTTGGGCAAGCTCACTAACGAAAGAAACTGATGAAAATCTTCTGTGAGTACAGGGCCATTGGATCTGAGTGCTGCGAAGGCACGACTCTTGGTATTTTGTTTATTTGCAGTCGCATCGAGGCCACCAACACTGTACCATCAACGTCGTCCAGACAAGTATTCGCTACCCAACTGTCGTAATTTACCACGTCTCACATGGAGAAAAGACAGGCACGCGTTGTCGTGAGTGGTACGAGCGAGATGCACCAATGGAACTCCATCTCATCACCCGTCCATTCGAATCTGATTGGCACGAGCCACACTGCCCTGAAGCGACGCGCTCGTGATTGGCATCGTGGCACACGCGTTTGAACTTATTGATCATTTCATTAACGTCGTTAAACTTCAATTTTCTTCGGGCATTAGGCGCCCGCCAAGTGTATGTTCGCTCCAGTCTCTTTGGTTGGCGGGCCAGTAGGACCGCCAACATACAGGCAGGTGCCATTCCGGAATTCGCCATGAACAAGCCAAACCTCATCGAACGCGTCTCGAACGCGAGCCTGCCGGGCGACCTGGCCAAGTACAATGAAGTCAAGACCCCGGACGTGCTCGAAGGCGGCGCGCTGCGTCCCGGCGGTGCGCCGAACCTCTACAGCAAGGACAACATCGGGTTGTTAGCCCAGTACGCGGCCATCGGCGTCGTCTACGGCTCGCTCTATGGCGTCATGTACCCTTTTCTCAACAACTACCTGCACATGACCGGCACGGAGACGGCCTCCGCTAGCGCGCTGCTCACGATCCCATGGACCTGGAAGATGTTCATTGGCATCATCTCGGACTGCTACCCGATCTTCGGCTACCGCCGTCGCCCGTACATCGTCATCGGCTGGGTCATCGCCTTCATCGCGTGCTTCCTCATGGCTGTACTGCCTATCGGCGACCCCAAATACGGCGACCCGGCGCTCGCGTCCATCCCCGAGGCCAACCTGACGGACGATCAGCTAAAGATGATTAACTACGACGCGCCCAGCTCGGGCGTCAAGTACATCCTGCTGCTCGTGCTCGCGAACCTGGGCTGCGTCATCGCCGTCACGGCGTCCGACGGTATCCTCGTGGAACTGGCGCAGCGCGAACCCGAGAGCATCCGCGGCACGACGCAGACCATGATCTGCGTCGTGCAGGTGCTCTTCCAGTGCATCTCGACCGCGATGATCGGCTTTGGACTGAACGGCCCCGAGTACGGCGGCTCGTTCTCGCACTCCATGGGCTTCAACGCCGTCATGGGCGTCTGCGCATTTTTCTCGCTCGTGATCATCCCGATCTCGTGGTTCTGCATGACCGAAACCAAGTACGAGCGCCAGTCGGTGCGCAAGTACGTCCACATGCTCTACGACCTCGTGCAGCAGCGCGTGGTATACCAGATCATCGCGTTCCGCTTCTTCCGCAACCTCTTCTCGTATTTCAGCGTCACGGCCGCGTACCCGATCCAGAGCCTCTGGGCCCAGGTCACACCCGTGAACAGCAGCACGGCCACGGTCATCGGCTACCTGGTCGCCACAGCCTCGTACTGGGCGACGGCCAAGTTCGGCCTCGGCTGGAGCTGGCGCTCGATGCTCGCGATCACGCAGGTCGCGGTGATCGTCATCGACTGCATCCCGACCTTTCTCACGATCTGGGACGTCTACCGCGCGCAGTGGTTCTGGCTCGGTGGCCCGTTGGTCGAGTACCTGCCCAGCAGCGTCGGCATCGCGGTGGCTAGCTATGCTGTCGTCGAGATCATCGAAGTGGGCAACGAGGCCGCAGTCTACGGGCTCATCACGACCGTCTCGATCCTGGCGTCGCCGTTCTCAACCGTCCTGACCAAGAACGTCGACGCAAACTTCGACATTGACTACGAGTCACTGCAGCTCGACAACTCGTACGTGCGCACGCAGGTGACGTACGTGTACCTCGTGGCCTACGCGTTCAACCTCTTCTCGCTCGTGTTCCTCTTCCTGCTGCCGCGCCAGAAGGCTGAGACCCAGGAGCTCAAGCGCACGGGCGGCAAGAGCAAGATCATGGGTAACCTCACGGTCGTCTACCTCGTCTTTACATTCTGCTGGTCGCTCATGACCAACATGATGACGTTCTCGAGTAAGACATCGTGCCTCAAGATCGCTGGCGGCAGCGGCTGCTAAAGCGTCTTTGTCGTGATGTAACTACATAATAAACGAGTGCGCTCTTCTGCGCCATACATTTTAATTGATCTGTTTTCCTTGAAATTGCCCTGTTTTGACACTATGCTTTTGTGAGACGAGCTGTCTCCTGCACCATTATTACTCCATTGCTCCACTGATACAACGACATGGATCGATTGAATGCCCTGGACACCACATAACCTCAACATGATCGCAATGCACACAGTGAAGCCGAGACGATACAATACGAAAGCTAACCTTTATCTCTCTCATTACACTGTCCATCTCAAGCTCACGGTCATATGCATTGGTTGTATTGAAGAAGCAGTGCTTCACAGACGACAGCCGTACCACACTACAAAGCTTTAGTCGCAGCCGCTTCCACCCGCGATCACGAGGCACGATGTCTTGCTCGAGAACGCCATCATGTTGGTCATGAGCGACCAGCAGAACGCAAAGACGAGGTAGAAGATCGTGAGGTTACCCAGGAGCTTGCTCTTGCCGCCCGTGCGCTTGAGCTCCTGGGTCTCGGCCCTCTGGCGCGGCAGTAGCAGCACGAAGACCATGGAGAAGAGCTTGAGGCCATACCCGATGATGTACACGTACGTTACCTGGTTGCGCACGTACGTGTCGTCGACCTGGAGGAACTCGTAATCCACGTCAAAGAGTGCACAGACGTTTTTCGAGAGCACGGTCGAGAAGGGTGACGCGAGCGTCGAGACCGTCATGATGAGTCCGAGCACACCAGCCTCGGTGCCCACGTCGATGATCTCGATGATCGCGAACGTGGAGATCGCGTAGCCAATGCAGTAAGGCAGGTACCCAACGATGGGGGCACTCAGCCAGAACCACTGTGAGCGATAGACATCCCAAATCGTGAAGAACGACGGGATCAAGTCGATCGCAACGACGGCGATCTGCGTGATCACGAGCATCGAGCGCCAGCTCCAGCCGAGGCCGTACTTCTTGGTGATGTAGAAGGACGCCGCGGCGACTGAGTAGCCCAGGAGCGTCGAGAGGCTATTGTTTACGGGTGTGACCTGGGCCCAGAGACTCTGGATCGGGTACGTGGCCGTGGCGTAGAACCACGAGAAGACGCTGCGGAAGAAGCGGAACGCGATGATCTGGTAGATCACGCGCTGCTGCACGAGGTCGTAGAGCATCGCAAAGTACGCGCGTGCGGACTGGCCCTCGGCCTTCTCTTCGGGCATGTACAGCCACGAGATTGGGATGATCGCGAGCGAGAAAAATGCGCAGACGCCCATGACGGCGTTGAAGCCCATGGAGTGCGAGAACGAGCCACTGTACTCGGGGCCGTTCAGTCCAAAGCCGATCATCGCGGTCGAAACGCACTGGAAGATCTCCTGGATACAGTACGTCATGGTCTGGAGGCTACCGCGCACATTCTCCGGCTCGCGCTGCGCGAGGTCGACCATGATGCCGCTGGCGACTGTCACTGAGATCGCACACCCGATGTTGGCGAGCACGAGCAGCAAAATGTACTTGACGCCCGAGCTGGGCGCGTCGTAGTTGATCGTCGCGATCTGCTCCGCCGTCAAATTCGCCTCCGGGATGAATGCGAGCGCCGGGTCCCTGTACTTTGGATCGCCAATGGGCAGTACAGCCATGAGAAAGCAGGCGACAAAGCACACGAGCCAGCCGATGACGACGTACGGGCGTCGGCGGTAGCCGAAGATCGGGTAGCAGTCCGAGATGATGCCGAAGAAGACGCGCCAGGTCCACGGGAGCGCGAGCAGGGCGCTCGCAGAGCTCGTTTGCGTGCCCGTCATGCGTAGGTAGTTGTTGAGGAACGGATAGACCACACCCAGGAGCGTGCCGTAGATGACGCCGGTGGCCGCGAACTGCGCCAGGACCCCGATGTTCTCCTTGCTGTACATGTTTGGTGCGCCACCCGGACGGAGAGCGCCGCCCTCGATGGTCTCCGGGGTCTTGACCTCATTGTAATTCTGTTTGCTCACGAAGAGCGCGTCGTCACCCTTGAGCGGGAGACTGGCGTTCGAGAGGCGCTCGACGATGCTTGGCTGCTCCATGGCGGGTTCGGAAATGAGCTCGAGCTCGAACTGTTGCTGAGATGTAGTGCTTGATAGCTCAATGGGTGGCGCTCAGGCTTCTTCTCCCAGGAGGGCTCTCTCTCAGGGCGAAGAGGAGCTGCAGGAAAAAAGCACGAGAGGACCTCGTTCAACGTTCCTCCACATCCAAGAGCCACCGAGGCGTCTTGCTAAGCGATGTCGGCATCTCCAACGCTTTTACGATGGTGATCGTGTGCCTCCAGCCCAATCAGAGGCATGAGGACGACCGGCAGACAGATCTTTCTCCTCGGACACCAAAAGTGGACCTCTGCGGAGATTAAACCTGGTCGAATTAATTTTGACAAGGAAATCGATCCTCGGGTGACTTTTTCTTCTCCTAGGGTTCCGCATTGGCACTTACATTGTGCGATGATTATACCAAAATGTGTATGCTATACAGCTTGCAAGTAGTTCGTCGAACAATAGGAGGTTTCAATGATCTTTTGACTCAAAGTGACAAGACGGCAAGTTCAAAAAAGAATAGTGTTTGTTGATTGGGTGATTGCTTTGAGGTCTTTGAAGCCCCCTCTCATCAATCATTGCTTCTTGCCATTTGAATCGGTCGCGTATTCAAAAAGAAAAGGAAACTTGCCCCAAAGCCAGCTTTTGGCATTTGCCTTCTTGCCATTCTTCACTCGAAATGATGCAGAACAGCAGATGCAAGTCGGGAAACAGCAAAAAATGAATGCTGCTGATTGGTTGGATTTTTTGGCTTGCAAAGTGGCAAGAGATCATTAAAAAACCCTAATGTACAATTCACAATGCTCAATGTACATTACACTTACATTGTGCGGTGATCATACCAAATTTCGTATGCCATACAACTTGCAAGTAGTTCGCACAACAATGCACAATGTACAGTCCATCCCCACATACTTCACACCGTGATACCCGAGTGAATTTGAGAGGATATAAATTCCTCACAGATTTTGATTCGTTTCCCATCCGACGTAAAATTTATGTTGGTGCTCATTTTTTCATCTATAAATTTGAAGTAACGTTAATGGAATTTAAGACATCATGAACGCGATTGACATTGGGCTGCAGAAACTCACGCTCACAAAGTTGGAGCTCAGCAGTTGAGCTTCATCCTCAGCAATTGGGCAACCGGAGTACTCAAGATCTTCCTCAGCAATTTCGTACAGACCTGGGCAGGAAACACCTTTGTATGTCGCCAACAGTTGTGGATAGTCGACTCGCCGATCTCGCTCCACGCATCCGCAGCCCACTGCATCCCAGTGAGAATGTCCACCTTGTAAGGATCCCTTTTATTTGAGTTCACGTACTTTGCAGCATGTCGATCCCTTCTCCGGCGGAAATGCGCTTTGAACGAGCGGATTATGCCCGCATCCAACGGCTGATTGAATGGCGCCGTGCTCAAAGCGATCTTATGGACGTTGATGTTGGTCAAGTCGAGCCCCTCAGTGTTGTGCGAGGACGCACTGTCCATGAGCAGCAACACATGGCGCCCTTGGTCGCGGAACGTTGTGTCGAGATCTTAGAGCCATGTGCGAAATAGGTTAGAGCGCATCCAGCCCTAGGCATTGGCGTCATAGGAATGCCCGTAGCGTGAGGCGGAATCTCCCTTAAAGCACCGCGGATTCTTCGCCGTCCCGATGAAGTACGGTGACAATTTGTTCGTGCCGTCTCCGTTTATAGCGAGCATGGCCGTGATTCTTTGTTTGTTCAGCTTTTGGCCTATTACAAAAAATAGAGCAGTAAAAAACTGAAAAAGAGAAATAGAGCAAATGTCGATGCGTATCTTGCTTTGTGCCTGGGCGGCGGTCGCTTCACTGCGTGTGCGCGCAGTAGTTGAGCGCGGTCTCGTCAAAGTTGTACACGTCGCGTTTGTCGTATGCCTGAATGGCTGTCGATGCGGCCTTTGACGATCTGCTCTCTGTCACACGAGCCAGCTTCTCCGTGGTCAAGCATTGACTTCACGCCGTGTCGTTTGTTGAATCTGCAGAGCCAACCGGTAGAAAATTGCAGTCGTCCAGCTGTATGTGCAGCCCTTTGGCGGCTCTCGCAGCTTCCTCTTGAATCATGGATTCCGTCACCGACACTTTCTTGTTGTTCGCGCGGTCGATCCATCTGACGAGCGCTGACTCCAAGGCGGGAAACTGCGCGGGATTGACCTGAAGCAAGAGAGACGGTAGCCAGTGATGGATTGTATTTTGTCGTCTCGTTTCAGGATTTTGCAGATTGTTGTTCAGTCCATTGGGTCTTGAAATTGAATTGGGCAGTTGCCCATTTGGCGAGAGTGGTTTGGGACCACATTGGCTCCTTTGCGGCCATCGCAATAATTTGCTGGCGCTGCTGAATTGTGGTCGTGATGATAATCTTCGTCAGGGGCATTGTGCTCGTCGAGGTGGATTCGTAAGTGAATGGCTTTGCTACTCATCGTGAGCGATTGGTTTTCTCGCGTGAGGTTCCCTCCACGTTAAATGCGCGCCATAATTTAAGTTTAAATTTTGAGAATAAGTAAACTCACTGTGAAACATTATAATTTATATTGCATGCATTATAAGAGGATCATAAAAAGACCCGGTGTGAAGTATGTGAGGATAGACTGTGCACTCGTGCGCCCTCTCTCGAACCTCTTCGCTGGTTGCGTCTTCGACTGATGGCCCACCTATCACCACAGTGGCATTGGCGAAATGCTCGCGTTGGGCTCGTCTTTCCAATCACAGCCCAGCACTTTGCTCACTTAGTTGATCAGCAGCAGCGAGCGCTTGTTTACGTCGATGGCCCGGCAGCTCAACTGAATCTAGCTCATCATATAGTGCTGATGCTGGTTCAATGCTCTCAGGCTCCAATGAGCCTGGGTTTAATTTCTTCAGGTCATGTCTGGAAGAGAATTGGCTTGAGTCCATGGCCAGGTGAAAGAAGTTTGGATGAAAAGTGCGAGATGACGAGGATGTACATTTCGACGCTCAGTTGAGCATTGTGAGAGCACTCATTTCGTTCAGCTCGTTTTGATTGGCGCGCGGCATCCGCACGACTGATGAAGTGAGTGGTACAGTTGTCATTTGCATGCGATACATTGATTAAAATGTGATTGGTGAGAGGCACGCACTCACTTCGTTTACACGAGTGCAGAAACAAATGGCACGTCGCCTTGTTTTTGTTTTGCACATAATGCTTTGCTCACTTAGTTCTATTTCCAGTACTGTACGCGTGCCCGAAGTTCTCATCAAGCTGTGAACCATTGACCCTCACGACGACAACTCGATCATTTCGAGTACTGTCCAGTATGCTCGCTCGTTTGATGAGAGCTCGGGCTCCACGGTGCGACCACCGGAATCAAGGAGCTTGGAGCCGACAAAATACAGTGTATTCGCTAAGACCCAGTAATCCTTAGTGTACCTGACTCGATTGGGACCATCTCCACCTCCACATTCCAGAGCTCACCCACGCGCTCGAGTAAGCGAATGTGATGATGCTACAGTAATTATCGTCAATAGTCTCCATTTGATTTGCACAATTTGTCGAAGGCTATGCTATATTGGAGGTTATGAATATGTGATCAATAGTAAAAACAAATGAAAGCTGGTGATGCGCAAAATCTGACTTATAAAATATATAAGACTAATCAAATATACCCGACGACTATTAACGATAATCACTGTACTGACTGACTGCTACTGATATTGTTGAAGTCAGCATTACAAGCGACATAGCGATGGAGCCAACCATCGGCGCACACTCACCCTACTCTTCACCACCCATTCATTCGTTCCTGTCCTTGTTGCACGCCTCTGTCTGGTTGGTCTCGCTCGACGATCCATTCCTCATTCTCCAGTTCTCCATGCAGCAGCCAAGCGCGATCATCGAGCGGCTCTCGGCCTCGCCAGCGCCGGACAAGTACAATGAAGTCAAGACCCCGGACGTGCTCGAAGGCGGCGCGTTGCGTCCTGGTGGGCTCCCGGACCTCTACAGCAAGGACAACATCGGCATGCTTGCGCAGTACGCAGCCATCGGCGTCGTCTACGGCTCGCTCTATGGCGTCATGTACCCTTTTCTCAACAACTACCTGCACATGACCGGCACGGAGACGGCCTCCGCTAGCGCGCTGCTCGTACTGCCGTGGACCTGGAAGATGTTTTTTGGCATCATCTCGGACTGCTATCCGATCTTCGGCTACCGCCGTCGCCCGTACATCGTCATCGGCTGGGTCGTGTGCTTCATCGCGTGCTTCATCATGGCGGTGATCCCGATTGGCGACCCCAAATACGGCGACCCGGCGCTCGCGTCCATCCCCAAGGCCAACCTGACGGACGATCAGCTAAAGATGATTAACTACGACGCGCCCAGCTCGGGCGTCAAGTACATCCTGCTGCTCGTGCTCGCGAACCTGGGCTGCGTGGTGGTGTCGACCGCCGCCGATGGACTCCTCGTGGAACTGGCGCAGCGCGAGCCAGAGAACGTGCGCGGCAGCCTCCAGACCATGACCTACGTCTCGCAGGGCATCTTCCAGAGCGTCTCGACCGCGATGATCGGCTTTGGACTGAACGGTCCCGAGTACGGCGGCTCGTTCTCGCACTCCATGGGCTTCAACGCCGTCATGGGCGTCTCCGCGTTCTTCGCGCTCGCGATTATCCCGATCTCATGGTTCTGCATCACGGAGGAGACGGCCGAGCGCCAGTCGCTGCGCAAGTTCGTCCACGTACTCTACGATCTTGTGCAGCAGCGCGTGATCTACCAAATCCTTGCCTTCCGCTTCTTCCGCAACCTCTTCTCATATTTCAGCGTCACGGCCGCGTACCCGATCCAGAGTCTCTGGGCCCAGGTCACACCCGTGAACGAGAAGACCTCGTCCGTGCTGGGGCTGCTCGTGGCCTCGGGCACCATGTACGCCACCAAGAAGTACGGACTCCAGTGGAGCTGGCGCTCGATGATCGTGATCACGCAGGTCGCAGTGATCGTCATCGACTGCATCCCGACCTTTCTCACGATCTGGGACGTCTACCGCGCGCAGTGGTTCTGGCTCGGTGGCCCGTTGGTTGAGAACCTGCCGAGTAGCATCGGATTTGTCATCTCGACCTACGCCTTCGTCGAGATCATCGAAGTGGGCAACGAGGCCGCAGTCTACGGGCTCATCACGACGGTCTCGACGCTCGCGTCGCCCTTCTCGACCGTGCTCTCGAAGAACGTGTGCGCGAACTTTGACATCGACTACGAGTTCCTCCAAATCGACAACACGTACGTACGCAACCAGGTAACGTACGCGTACCTCGTGGCCTACGCGTTCAAATTCTTCTCGCTCGTGTTCCTCTTCCTGCTGCCGCGTCAGAAGGCTGAAACCCAGGAGCTCAAGCGCACGGGCGGCAAGAGCAAGATCATGGGCAACCTCACGATCTTCTACCTCGTCTTCACGTTCTGTTGGACGCTCATGACTAACATGATGACGTTCTCGAGTAAGACATCGTGCCTCAAGATCGCTGGCGGCAGCGGCTGCTAGAGAGAGAACAGTACCAAGTGAGTACGAGATCTGATGTGGTAACTCACTCAGCACCAAGACGCTCACAATACAGATTCATAAATGCTGACCTTACTTGAACCCTCTTGGGCTTTATCACCATCACCTGTCGCCTTCTATTTCTCTCGCTCTTTAGTTCTGTCGCCACTCCCTCTGGTTTCGATAGCGCTCTTCGCGAGCTCGTCGCTCCGCCTCGACGCGCCTCTACGCGAGAATCCGCTGCCACTCGAGCTCGGCGTTGCGCTTACGCTGCAGGAGCTGCAGTCTGATCGTCTCGGGGGCTCTCTGGTCGGACTGCCACACAGAGTTTCTGCTTCGTAGGTACGTACTGGCGGCCTCGCTATCGATACTTGACGCGAGAAGCAGGATCAGGATGCTCACAAGCACGAGGAGCACGCGGTCGCTGAGCTGGAAGAGCTTGGACGGCATGCTCGCTTGCGGTTCGGTAGAAAACGGTTCTCCGATCAATTTCAAAATCGATTGTGAGCAGCCTGGACGAGGTCACCGAGAGGATGCCTTGCCATCATATCAGTGGCCACTGTGCTTAAAGGCTCGATCGTGTATCGAGACGCCCGACTGCTGATAACTAAGTAGCTGTGGGATAACTCCGTCGTCATCTAGCAGTGCTGCTGGCAACATCCAAACTCGCATCAGCCACTTCAGCTCGTTCTCTGTCTGCGCGAGGACAGCGAGAAGGGAGAGGCCTTTGAATCTTGGCGAGGACGTGAGCGTGAGTGTGGTATCGCTCCTAATATTAGAGAAATGCACTTGCCTCACCCGACTCTCGGGGTGTTTCCTGGAAGTGACGCCGCTCGAGGCTGCCGACGGAGATTTTTTGGGGGATCTGAGGTGATCAAGCACGCTAGCGGCTGATCATAAGAGGTGTGGTTATAGTTAGAACACTCGTCGATGGTACCGACAACTTCGAAGTTCTAACTAATAGAAATAGAAATCCGGTTTCTAACGAATATGTTCGTTTAGAAGCCTTAACCCGAATAGGACACTAATACTGGTGTACACTCCCGTAAAAATTATTTATCATATCGGGGTGTCTACACTTTTTGAGCTCCTATTAACATGCAATCTCTGAGTCAACCGGACCAAGTTTAGGGTGCCTCCAAAAAAATCCGGATCATGGTCTGAAGCACAAAACTCAACACCATATGAAACACCATCATTTCAAAAGACGCATGCAAGTCTCAGAGCTTCGTGAAACATCATGGTTGGCGAGCAATGTGCCATCAAAGTTGGCATCCAGCTCGGATTTTATCTCTCTGAAGGTCCCATGGTCATCGTTTTTGGTTATAAGAAATCTATCAAAATGCACTTTCTGCACATATTGTCACATTTTATTGGACAATATACCCCTACGAATCAAGATTTTAGCCAATGAAACGAAGTAAATCAAGAAAAGGTTGCTGTCAGGAAAACAACGCGTGAATGCGGCTGTTGAGCAGAAGCCCACTGCATATTTACAGCGATCATCCAAACAAGTACGAAAATACTGCTTATATCGTCACATATGCATAAAAAGTACTATAGTTTGCGTCATGACTGAATGGTTTTGTTTGAGAACCCATATCTCGGCCAAAAGTTAACATTTTTTAGCAAGAAAAAAACGACCAAAATTTCTTGGATCTCTTGGATGTTTTGCA